>CATIWR010217787.1:0-78668 GCA_949677035.1 Omphalea diandra
TATATATATATATATATATATATATATATATAATTGTAGAACATTGTCCTTAAGGTAACTCTATATATATGTTTATATTTTTTGCAGCATTGTCTCAAGCAGGACTGCCTTTTAGAAAATTTCATATTTTGATTGTTCAATCAATGTGAAATAGTTAGTATTGTGTTCAATAAAAAGTTTATTTTGGAACAATTATTCATGTTTTCTTCTTTTATTGTGATTTTATTCTAAAACAATTAGTATTTTGTTATTTTATTCAATCATACTTTGGTATTCAAGTATTTGATGTTGAAACACAAGGTGAATTACCTTTTGTTATTGTGATCTTTAATATTATTTTACTCCTTTTTTCAATTTCAATTCACAAATTATACAAATAACACATAATAATGTATAATTCATTCTAAGATTTTGATGGCACAAATAGTAAGTTTTCATTAATTGAAACTAATTTTACATCGTCATTACATTTTTTACAAGAAAACCTAACATTCTCCTTTTACATCATCTTATAGCCAATTGCAACCAAAACCACCAAAAGAAGTAGAGGTAGCCAAGTCCACATACTCCAATCTCCTTTTTGTTCTTAAAAACCTTTCTCTCTATTTCCTATAGTCTTTTTTTTTTTTTTTCATTCTCTATTCTTTCAATCTTTCTCAGTAGCCCAAGTATGACTTGATTAGCTTATGTGATAAACCTAGGATTCACCCACTCAAAAAAGTCATAAGGGCTTCTTCTTGTATGTGAATAGAAATATCAAACATACACATTCAAGAAAAACAAAATTGGAAACAATTTTATTGCAAATTAAACTACAGAAATTATAGATCAACACCAGGCACACTTACCCTATAATACACATATTTCAAGAACCTCCTACTAGGGTTTTCATCACTCGAAGAAGTCTTCACCATTGATTTTTCTCCACAGTCGCAAATAGGAAGGTCATTGGGTCCATTCAACTTAGGCCCATTGCTGAAATTGTTGATAGCAACGTTTGGAAGAGCATTAGGAGATGTCATTTCTTATGTTTTGTTTTTTGGAGAATGAAGCTCACTTTAGAGAAATAGTGTGAAGATCACAAATGCAAAGATGAAGAATGAGAAAGAGTGTTATGCTTCTATTTGAATGGTGAGGGTGTGCGATGAAGAACGAGAAAAAGTGTTTTGCTGCTATTTGAATGGTGAGGATATGTAAGGGACAAACTTAAAACAGAAGAATAAAGGTGAGCCAGGTCAAAACATGGCCACATAGCCTTTTAAAAGTTTAAAATTAATCTTATTGTTGAGGTTACATTTCAAGTGATATATTTCAAACTAAAGGATTTTTAAATGAATTTTTAACGTTTTAGGATGGTTATGTTCATTAGTTATAAGTTGAGGAACGAGCGAAAATTACCCAATATTTTAGAATATGCCTAATAATGCAAAATAATTTACATTTTAATATATCCTCTTTAAATTTTTTAATATATTTGAAAAATATTTAATGAAGCAACTGTATACACATGTGATAGTTGACTAATGTGATAGTTGTCAATTCATGCTCGTCTAACATGAAAACATATTATTTAAAATTTATTAGTTTGACATAAAAGTTTGTTAATTATTAAATTAATTATTTAATGAATAAATGAATAATTTTATTATTTTATTATATATAATTACTTAATTGAAATTATAAAACCCCACAAGCGCCGACTGTAAATACTTAGTTTAAGCTTGTTAAGGATGTTACTGTTTCTGGAGCTAATGAACTCCAAACCAAAAGCTGGCTCCAGAATCGGAAAGGAGGAAGACACGTACCCTTTACGCCGTCTGCCACGTGGACCAATAGTAACGGAGAATACGCATATCCCAAAAGCAACATTAGACTTTCATCTGATATGTGCGTGAACCATCATAAGACGCCCGAAGTCCTGGGTAACATATTCAACATCAAACTGTTTCAATGGCCCACAACTTACACATCAAGTGGTCCTTGCATTTAAAAATTGGAACCCCCATTATGTTGACAACAACCCAACATTAGCTCTCGCCCATCTACTCCAAAATGTGCTGCGCATCAGGTGAACATTCTAGCAATAATCCTCTTCCGCTACATTGTCACTGCTCATTTCCTATTTCCACATTCATTCTATTCCCGACTTTAACAAACTATTCAAGGTTAGACGTTTCTTGATCCTCGGTATTTCAGTCCTTCGCTTTCTATAATTGAATACATGAGCAGCCAAACTAGGAAAGTCCCTTTGGTCTAACTTCAGTTGCCGCCAAAAATAATAATACGCAACATCAAAGAAACATCAGAAATTCACTTTAACTGAAATGCACATTCTATAACAAACAAGAATCAAACAGCTAAATACACATTTCATTTCAATGCACCTAAGCCTAAAATTGCAGGTGTGCATCTCATGACCCGTAAAATGCTACGTTCAGATTGAAATGGTGGCCTTACGAGTCCAAAAAAGAACAATTGTCAACGATAATTAATAAAACTTGACAGATTTGATTGCGAAGTGCAATTCTAATACATCAGCGTGAAATAATTATCACACCTAAATACAAAGTAACGGTAACAGATCTCTTTCCCTCAACAGAACTGAAGCGGTGTCATGTACTCGAGAACAATAACTGGGAAATACACCGGCAAAGCCTTATAATCCTTGAATACCCAACTCCAACGCCATTGACCGCAGCATTTATTTTAGCTGATAGTGACTTGGGCACTGATATGCATGTCCCAGCAACAGAAGCTTGTAGCTGATATGGAACTATGTCTGAAGGATAAATCCCGCTGTTTCAGAAACACAAGTATCATATAATGAAAGCATTTGATAAAACATAAATCTACACATGCAATTATATGAAATACCAATGTTGTAAAAAATTTGGACACCATAGACAACAAATTAACTTCAGGCAACAAATTAGCACTTAAGTGAGTGAGTCCTTAATGTTTAGCCACAAACACTCATATAGAATGCTCATAAATAAGGTGCAAGAAGCAGTTAACAGAACTCAACTTTCAGAATTTTATGTATAAACTGATCTGAAATAAATTCACAGTATATAAAGCTGAGCTCTTAGGGTGCATTCCTTCCTTCATTTATTTGTTACTGAATGGTCTACTGCAACTTCATCACCATCTTTTGTTGCCAGTTGGGTATTTTGGCATTAAGCAACAGTATTACCTTACAGAGGCTATTCATAAAACATAAAAAGGTTGTTCCCAAATAAATTTTGCATAAGTCAACTTTTACATGTAGGGTTGACACATCCAATTTAAAGTTTCAAAATTTGAAACAATTTAAAGTCTATCTAGCATTGAGGTTAAAACTGCTTTTTGGAAAAGCACCATTCTAGATACTGTTAGAAAAAGCAATTTGAAACTGTTGTTTAGATGTTTTAGTACTTCAGTGATTAGAAGATATCAAATACTGCAAAATAAATTTTAATGACCTCTAATTAAGGTGATAATTTTTTGAACAGCAGCTCAAACAACAATGTCAAACAGACCCTTAATAGTTAGCCAAGTAGTCTTCGTGCACTAGTGGTTATGCTGATGCAGAATGACCAAGAAAATTTATCAATTTCTTTTTCTAAACATTAGTGCTAGGGTTTGTAAAACTCCAGAAATTGAGACTTGAACAAAACTTGGCGGATATGAATATCTAAGAAAATCAAAGAAAATTTTGAGCAAAACTATTAGCCTTACAAATCACATAACAAAACTTCGTAGGCTAAAACCAGCATTCATGTTGAATGGTACCAAATTTCCAAAGCTAGGGATCAAACTCGTGCAACTTGCACAAAATAACAAAATAACAATTGGCCTGAGGTAATCTTTATATGTTTGCGTAATTGAAGTAAATACATATTCCTAAATTGGCAGGGGGCAGTAGAAAAAAAGGATGGCTACCCTAAATCTCTTTGAAGATGTAGCTTTAAATTAGGTGGAATGAATGACAAGATCCATACAACTAACCCCAACTAGATATTAGTCAAAGCTTAATGGAGCGTAACCAATTTCTAGAACCTATTAACTGCAGTATCTTTCTTCATGATCTTTGCAAGCAGGGGCAAATGTGGAAGTGAAAGTCTTGGGCTAGAATATCAGAAAAAAGGAACATCAATGGACGAGTGCATGTATCACCTCTTTAATTTTTTTTTTTTTGTAGTCTAAATTATTAAAAACCATATCATCATTATCATTATACATGTATATGTACGTACATATGAAACTCTCAATGTTATTTGTTAATTCTTGAGAAAAACAATTCAGTATAATAAAAAATATATATATTATCAATTATTTTTCATATTTATAACACTAGAGAATATAACATAAAAGTATATATTCTGAAAGTTGGAGAAAGTGCAGTGACCTAAACCCACTACCATTGGCAGAGCAGGAATTCCCCCTGTCAAGCTGAGGGCAGGCCAGCAGGTGATGGCTTTCCCCATCAGGGTTTTATACGTATCAACTAATATGTACCAGAGTTTAAGGGGGTCGATACAGTTCACCCCTGATACGTTATGGGGACTCTGATCTCGAGGGCCCATAATCCTCAAGAACATGCAACTACAAGGTCTTTTTCAGTTTCCAATTCATGCAAAAATGAGAAAGGCATTCCTGTATTAGGATCAGCCCTCACCGGACGATGCTAATCCTCAGCAGCATGCTGGTAAAAAATGCATAACTTGTTGATTACAGAACCTTAAGTAATAATGAAAAACAATAAGTAGGTGCAAGCTTTACCTGTTCAAACATGTCATATCAAGCGTCACCATCACCTTCCTACCATTTGTAAAGTCAATGAAACAAAGCCACAAATCAAGCTGATCAACTGGAGATGAGAAAACAATATAAAGTGAATGCTCTATCTGGCCTTGCAGCGTATGAATTTAAAATTGAGGAATAATTCCGACCAATGCTGTAAATTCAAATGTGTTGAATGGAGAGGATAATAGGTAATGCCAACTGAATTACCCAAGCTGCGCAAAGTATGACACCAATCTTTCAAAGGCCATGGCCAGAAGGGAGTCAATATAGCTAATTCAACGGATTCAACTAATGAATTCTCTCAAGGCTGAAAATAGTTACAGGAAAAAAGATGTAACCGTATCAAGAATAACTAAATCAAGTTTGAAGGACCAACAAAAGCATACAACTAGGTAGGTCCGTAAAGTATTCAGCTTGGATAAGAACATGTAATTGAACCACTGCGACCCTATGTTGTACAGTTGATCATACCAGAAGTATCAAACTTCTTCAAAATTTACACCGAGCATCAAAAGGCATTTTACCTTGAAGATGCAATATATGATGGCAATCATTTGCATCGCAAGTTCTATCCTATCACATGAAAATCAGATATCTAAAAGTGCCCATATCATTAATTCTTCAACATACTAACTCAAAACGTAATTTGGCAGCCTGGAGTGCGAGTATGTTACAAGTTTCAACAAATCATTTTTTAAGACTAATCATTTGCCAAAGTCAAAAACCCAAACCAGGAAACTTAAAAAAAAAATATAAAAAATCAGAAAAGAATTTAGTACCAGAGGAAGAATGAAAGCTTGTCTGAACCAGATTTCTAATTTCTACTTGTGCTAATTGGACTTCTCCAACCACATCAAGCAGATTATGGAGTAGTGAACAGGTAGTCTGCACAACCAAAATGGAATTAGAGCGAAGAAACAACTGATGATATAAAGAATTTACAGATAGACTCAGTCAATTCTGCTCTGCAAATAATAACACACCGGGTGAAAGAAAGAGCAGTGCACCAAACTTAAGTAAATCTAAAAACCTAGCCAAAATACAAAACTAAATGATTTGATTGCAACATGTTGTGACATCCACGGGGAAGGAAAGAAAACAATTTGGAGCTAACAAATCAAGTGGTAAGTAAACTGTAAGCTTCTCTGTTAACGCATGTTTGCATCTGCAGATCACGGTGTAAAATATGGCCAATGAAAAGACCGAAAACAAAAGGAGAGGAAGAATTACTTGTGTTTCTTGTGCAAAACTTTTCAACCCAACATGCTTCTTTGTGTTCTTGGTATTTAGCACAAATGCAAATGCCGTCCAAGCATCCAGGTTCCGGAAATGCTAGTGAACAAAAACAGTGACATTTAGAATGAATACGGTAAATGAAACTTATTATATATATGTGAATGCTTCACTAAAGTACCTTTGCAATGATGACATCATTCAATATGTTTGAAACAAACATGCTAGGAATAGGACCATCATTTATTGCAAACCTGAATATCAGCACACAACAAATGAACACAACTGAGGATATATTCTAATTAAATATGCACTTTATGCCTCAAATGAAGATAGCATACAGAAAAGGGGAAAAATCAATAAAGAAGCCACCTTTGGGAAAGTAAGCCTTGGTAGTTGAGAACAATATTTTGTTTATCATTCCTGCTCCCAAAATTAGCAACTTTCCAGAGCTGATGAAATAACAGACAGAACATCCCTCTCAGACTGAGTGCTATAGAACTTTATGTTTCATGTGATAAAAATAATTGTAAAAGTAGAAAGACCTGCAAATCCTGACGTATAAATTGCCAGGAGGTTTTCTTCTTGAGGTGATCATTTAGAAGCACAATAGTTTCAGAACAGCTTGGTTCTCCTTTCATTTTGAAAAAACTGTGGAAATTTTTGGTTAGACTATTTGTTGTCCTATCTAAAGATTCTAACTCATGCTTCATTGCGGCCACTTTTTCCCTGGAACCCTGCACAATGGTAAAGCATGCTTTTCATGATGAAACCCAAAATAAACTTGATATTCTTACCTATTCTACAACAAGAATGGACACAAATAATGCATATTGACAAATAAAGAGCTGTGTTGAAGAACAAAACAAGATATTCCAAGATGGAAAGCCTAATTATGCATTATGAACAAAAGAAAGTTAAATCACTATAATAGAGTGCAGTTTTTAGCATTAGTTTACTACTTTACTCCCACCAATAAGTTATGAACATCCATGTACAAATGAATTTGGTTTGAGGAAAAAACACAGAAACCAAACCCTTTGGATTTACCGATTTAGGAAGCTACATAGTGTGCATGCAAATGTACGTGTGTGTGTGTGTGTGTGTGTGTGTGTGTGAGAGAGAGAGAGAGAGAGAGAGATCCTGAAGTTCTGAAACTTTCATAATCTCAATAGTTTTCTACATAGAGAGAGCATCATGTGGACTGACTAATGAGGTTCTGAACAGGATTAAACTGCTATCACATTACTTTCTAATGTTCAAAAAAAGAAAAAAAAGAGCAGCTATGGCGTAGTACAATTCACAAACGTTTTGTCAAATCATTCTTTCTCGTATAGTTCCTGAAAATTATCTCTCGTATTACCCAATTTAAGAAAATATTCTCCTTAGTGCCACTGTAAATTTGCTTTATTGGAAAATGATTTACAGTAGAATAACATCTTAAAACTAATGTAATTACCTCATGTTCACTACCCAAAGTTACTTGACATGAATTTCTAAGATTATCATGAACTGTTGTGTCTCTGTTACTAGGCAAGAACAGATATCTTCGATTTGACTTCAGCATCTGAGACTTATGAATTGCAGAATTCAATTGTTGTGTGCTTTTCTGCACACAATAATAGGGTCAGATGACAAAAAAATATACATATCCAAAAATATATGACAAATAAAAAAGAGAAATACCAGCAGTTGCTCATGCTTGACAGATATTAATTGCAGCCTTGCTTTCTCATATGCTAACTTATAAAGCAGCATTTTTGTTTCGGCTACTCTGTATTATGAAATTCCCAATCAGCACATAATATGTAAAGTTAATTTGCAAAAAATGATATAATGACCGAATTCATCCACATCAACAACATAAAAATAATGACAAGATTTTGACCACCTTTTCTGCCTAATTTCACCAGGCTGATCACACATTTTCTGTGGAAGAAATAAAAGAACCCCATTAGAGGGCACATGGTTTAGCTAATATATTATTCCTATCAGAAGTAATGTGAACCATGAAAATGTATAAATAATATGATGATCCTTTTTACTCATTCACCAGACCTGAGACAGTATTTGGGAACAGAACATCTCATAAATCTTAATCTTCTGCAGGTGAACCAAGATATCTTCCAGCACACCAATCTACATAATGAAAACAAAAGAATATCACAAAGCACAAAAATAAAAGGAACACAAAACTGTCATAACAGAAGAGAGAAGTACATATTACCGATCTTATGTTTAGCTTATTTAGTAACGGAGGGACCAACTGCTGTGTCTCTGCTGAAAATTTCAGCAAAATCTGCAAGGTAGACACTGAAGTCAGAATGAATTGGAAAGGTTAAAGGCAAAGTTCAACAGACCCTGTGGTATTGTCCATTTCTATCATGCCATCTTGTGTTATTTTGATAAGACGTTTTATTCCCAAAATTTTGCTCCTCCATCTATCCCACTAAAATTGACTGGTTTTCTAAAGTGCCACTGCACCCTTTTAAATAGGTTTCACGTAGTTCATTTATCCCCTTTGACATATGCTGTTTTCCTTCATTAACTGCAAAAAGTAATGTTGTTTGGCTACACCCACAGCTTAAATTTACCTCTAAGAAAGCACTAATGTAGCAACTCACAGTAGAAATTGTCACCATCAAAAACACAAGACGACAAAGTGACCATGGACATTAAATACCCAGGTCCACTTTTACTATTTTCAAATCTGGATAGGCATATAGCAAAAGAAAAAAATTAGTAACATAAATACATACATCAGTCCAGTGCTTCATTGTTGTGTCACTTCTGGTCATGTTCCTTTCACTTTCACTCTCACTAGCACATGCCAACGCAAATTCCAAATCAGAACCCTTACTTTTTTGAATGTTTGGGCTCCCATTGATCTTCCTAATTTTATTCACATGATCTGCATCCTGAGGAATTGATTCTTCAATTCTTCTTTTCTGTAGATAAGAGTTTTCAGTATATTGTGCAGAAATTTGACTCCGCAAAACTTGGGATTCCAGATGGCAGTCATTGTGACTAGGTCCATTGGAACTGGAAGATGGTATATTTCCTCTAGCCAGAGATTGCACATTCTCATCATTTGACACATTACACAGCTCTTCCCTGGAAGGGTCCAGAATTAGCTCCTTCTTAATGGAACTTTGAGTCATCTCTTTCATGAAGGGTCTCTGACTTAACTAGCATCAAACTAGAATGTCAAACTTCATAAAGGTTCTTCAGAATGCCAAAACTATTATTAACGTTAACAAACAGCCTAAGGGCTAATATTACCAAATTTTATATATATATATATATATATATAGAGAGAGAGAGAGAGAGAGAGAGAGATGCAACCTTCAACATTGGTGACTCATTCAAATTTCTTCTACGAATGTAGAATGAAGCAGAAGCAGGAGGAGAAGCTTCATCCCCTTCTCCAGGAAGCTTTTCAGAATAAATTGGGTTTGTTGCAAGTGAAATATTCCGATCTGGGCTGCTGGAGGGAAACTTCAGTGCATTCCTCTCTCTTAAAGGAGTTCCTAATGGCAAAGGTTCAGATGTATGTTGCAAATCAGAAGAGTGACTTTGCTTGTCAAGAACCTTTTCCACTTGATTTATGTCTCTGAAATGATTAGCCTCTACAAGCGATGAACTAGACTGTGCTCTCCCTTCAGCAAACATGTTTTCCGATTCATCAGTTACTTCCATGGAATGGCTGTTGCTAGCAACATTACCCACTGAAGTCTTATCTTGTCCCAAGCCAATGTTAACAAGATCATCATATTGAAGGGCATGAGAGAGGCTCCCTTGATTTTCTATAGCTGAGGATAACTTCTGATCCAGTGTCTTCGCTGGAGAACCAGACTTATCAATTGGACTGTTTCTTCTCTCATCGTTACTGTCATTGAGTTTGATCTCATCTGATAAGGAATCAGATCGAAAAACAACCACAGTTTGTTGCCTGGACTTCTCTAGCACCAAACCATGTTGCTCTACTTTATTCTGTGACCAAGTGAACTGAGAAGGTGAAGCCACTTCCATCATCAGCTGAATCGTTCCCTCCTTGGAAAGATTATGTGTAGACATGGCAATCTGGGACTCTCCATCTGCTGCAGGGCTTATAGTTCCCACGTTTTTGCCTGAGCCACCATCACTTTTTGGGTACTCAATATGAGCACTAACCATGCAGTCAGTTCTTACAGAAGAGCTGTTCTCTATATCAACACTAGATAAATGCTTTTCTAAGTTAGTAACCAGGCCATCCACATTTTTGCCTTCAATGTTTTTGCAGTTCTCTTCAGCAACAGCATTGGAGAGAGAATTTGTGGAAGAAAGGAGCTTTGATAATCTAAGCTTTGATTTTTCAATTCCATCCTTCAAAGACCACGACAAAGGAGAGGGCTCAAATATTTTGAATTTAAAATTGCTTTTATGATCAAGCAAATTATTATCACCATTCCTTACATTTTCTTTGCTAAAAAAAGAACCTGATTGTTTTGGGGAAGGAGTCACATACGATAATTGTCTGCAGGATTTAGCAGCATCAGAAAATATTTGCCTTTGTTTAGCAGACAAAGAGGATATGGACCCCATTAGTGGAGATCTACATTGCCGATCAGAATGCTGAGAAATAATATTAGTACCTCTTCTCTTATTAGGAGTTGCTTCAGTGCAACTCTTATTTACAATTTGTCCAGATTCATGTTGTGCAGATACATTCAACTGAGGAATTTTACCATCCATACTCTGTGGGGCACCACCACTAACAGCAGGGAACCCAACATTCAGCATATTTATCCCAAGCACATTTTTACTAGAGTCATTATCTACCTGTAACTGAAATAAAGTTCTTCTAGATAAGACACTGCCTTAATGGGATAAGAAGCAAAAATTATTGAATTTGATGGCCACTTTAAGCTATAATAGCAAGAGACTGACAATATGAACTGTTTCATATCAGTGAGCAATCACCAACAAGAAGTTGTCAGGGAAAACAACCTTAAAGGATTGGTCATATTTCATGTCACATAACGTTTGATTGCATAGAAACATATAGCTGTCTACAATAGGTAACAGAAGAAATGCAATGATAACATGGCACAGTAGAAACATGCAAAATAAACCATATGTAGTAAGGAAGCCAACCAAATAGCTATACCTCAACCTTCTAAGAGAAAAGTTAAGGAACTTGATAAGCATTGAAAGAACAAAATATAAGTAACCTATGTAATTAATCTCGCACAAGACCAGACAAATGGGTCAACTTACTGCATGTGAAACTGAAGAAACCAAAGCATTTGGGAAATCCAATCCAAAAGAGAAGTCTTACTTTGCTCAGCTGACTAGGAGTTTGCATTTGCTGATCAACAGATACCTCAGCTGTCAAGTCTTCATTTCCATGAGATGAGCAACCATTAGCAGTCTGATGAACAATATTGGCCAAGGGAACACCATCCACCTCATCCAATTCCATGCAACCTGGTGACTCTCCATCAGTGCAACCCTTTTGATCTACATAATGATCACTCCATTTTTCACCAAATGTAGAAACCTCACTCCTCTTCAATAAATTTTTGTCATTAGAATCTAAGAACAAGACATCTTGCATATCTTCGTTGCCTTCAGCCAAAAGCGCTTCCAATGCAGGAGGAAGCTTCCCATAATCATAATTGTGTGTTTCTCCAACAAAAGTCATGTCATTTGAATCTTTACTACCACCAACTTTCTCACCAGGCAGAGAAACTACCTTGTTAGCTTTTGTTAGTACCATAAAACTTCCTGAATCAAAAGGAATAGTCATATGGGAAGGTGTTTTGTCTACAAAAGTGTTTTCTCCTCCCAATTCTGACCTCACAAGACTACGGTAATGCATTGAAAATGCGGTAGAATCCATGGTAACGTCATGATTATCATCTGAAGCAGCAGAATCAGATAACTGCTGCCGAATAAAACTTGCCGATACCGGACCAAAAAAGTTATCTTCTGCAAAGAGTAACATCAAGAACATTTTTCACTAATATCTCCACAAGAAATTTGTAATTCAATCATAATACATTATTCATTTCTTTAATGAAAAAAATCTTATAAATAAAAGGCAACATCATTTGAAGTAACAGACCCAAAAACAATGAATACATAATTATATTCATAAGCAACACTTCTTTCTAAGACATTTCCAATTCAGTTACAACTAAATATGTAATTCAAAGAAAGCTTAAACAATAATCGTACGGACCGTCATTTGGAGTAGTGGACCCGACGAAACTACTTCCAGGAGACGGCGATTCAATCGGCCTCAAAAATGACTTTCTGGCATCAACGACAACATCGTCGTCGTCATCATCTTCGTCTCCAGATGGCGACATTTCTCTGTAATCGTCGCTATCAGCAAGGTCTCTGAAAAACCCTAGCACCTCATTCTTTACCTGGGAGAGATTGTCGGAATTAGGCTTGAGGTTTTTCCTCGCGGAGGGAGAGCAGTCGGGAGGTGTCTCGTAGTCCTCATCGCGGTTGAAGATGTGAACAGAGGTGATCTCGCGGTCCGCAAAGCTCACACGCCGGGAGCGCTTCTTCTTAAGGGCGACAGTTTCCTCGTCGGTCTCGGTGTTGCAGGGATCGTCGCAGACTGGGGGATTTGCGGCCATGATTTTGATTTTGCTAGGTGCGGAATTTGGTGATGATTTTGATATTTTTTCTTAAGGCTGTGTGAGGAGCAAAGGAAGTAAAACTGGGTTTTTGTGCGGGAAAAGATGGGAAGCATAACCATTTGAATGCAAGAATTTTATTTCGAATTTCCCTTTTTGTTTTTTTTAATCTTATTTCGAATTTCCGTTTTAGCCCCTGATGCTGAGCTTGTGGTTGACACTTTTTTGGGTTTTATTTGGTTTCTACTTTTTTTTTTTTATTATTTTTTTTTATTTTTTAAATCCTTTAGAAAGAAGAAGCTTTAAATTTGAGGCATTCATTTGATTGTGAGATTCTCAATCTAAAATATTTTTTTCATCACACAATATGAAAAGTTTATTTTTCTATAGTTATTAAATTAATGTAATATATAGACATATATAATCTCATATATATTTTTATTTACAAAAGCAAATTTGTATATTTATTTAACATAATTCCAATCAAAATCAAGAAATTTAAGTTATTTTCGATTTTAATTAAAATAATTATTAAACTATAAAAATTGCAATCTTTTATTAGGTTATTAAGTTTTTATATTTTTAAAATTTTTATTATCACAAAAGATATATTTAAATCATTAATATGTTATAATTATTAATATTTTTTTAAGATAAGAGAATAATTATTTAATATTATTAAATAATATTTATATGTTATATTAGATTAATCATTATAATAAATACATAATTATCTAGTACTTTGAATAATATTTATTAATTATATTATAATAATTAACACAACTTAATCAATTGAATAAACTCTCAATCACGTATGAAACTGAGTTAATTAGGGCACAAGATTAGAATTCGTTCTTTAATTATAGCACAAAACGATAGTTACTTTAATTGATTGGATACCAAATCAAATACCTCCTAACAGAGAGCAAGATCAACAGTAAGAAGACACAACATCAACAACCTGCAAATTTTGATAAATGGATTCCCATTTAAGCATTGTTGTCTACAAATTTTCACAATCAAACATGATATGGATTCATAGATTTTTTTTTTTTTCAATCAGATGCAAAGTGCAGGTAACATCGCTGCTAAAGCTCACAAACACCTAAGCTTTAACCATATAATGCACGCCATGGCTCCTTGCTATCCTTTGATGCGTTTATTGGATTCCAAATGACTTCTCCTGCACAAAGCACAAGCCAGTGGGTATTCGTCAAAAGCTCTCCCGTCTCATACGGTATGGAAAATTACCGTCAAGAATCAGCAAGTCTACATTAAAAAGAAAAATTTGCCATTATTTTCAGGTCACGATATATCGCAGAAGTTCTATTTTAATCGTTTTACCATGACTTCCGAAAATCACAACTGAGATTCTATAACTTTGGTAATAACATTTGAAGCATGAATACCTCAAGCTCTTCTTCGGAAGCTTTATCTGAAAGGCTTCGACCTCTTTGCACGATTAGAACTGAAGTTGGCAATTTCAGGATATGGACCAACTGGAGACAGCAGGCTAAAGGTTCATAATGAACCTGCAGCAATGATGGTAACTTTTGGGTTCTAGCAGGAATGGCCCGAGTTATATCTGTTTATGGACCTATTTGCAGACCGTGAAACTTTACCATCACTTTTCGTCAAGGTTCTGCTCTCCTATTTAAGTTTTGATGATGAGCCAACAAATGGAACTATAACCGTCGGCAGTGCTGATGATGCAGCTCCTATTACTTGGGTCAAAACTTCAAACTTAGAGCACATACCAAGGTCGGTGGCTCACACTTCTCCAGAAGCAAAACTGACACCTATTCACTTAATAACATGTTAAAATGAGAAACCACAACGACATATAATTTCTACATGTCGTCTGAGACTTCAATTTTTAAGTCACAAAAATGCTGTTTGAAATAGCAAAAGTGACAAAGCAGAGAGGTAAACCAGCCATGGTAATGATTAAACGGTGCAGATTGACTAAACATCAAAGATTTAAATATCGTTCGTTACGTATCATAACGGACAATATGTAACGGATTTTGAGAGGAACGATACGATATTGACTGATATTGAGACGAGAAATCGGAAGCACATATGAATCACTATTCTGATACCAATCGAAACTGCGATTCAACAGGAAATCGTGTACAAATCAAAGAATCTTGTACTACCAGACCAATACTACTGAAATTGAAATGAACAAAAGAAAAGGAAGAAAGTTAAACAACCAAACCTCGGTTTTCTTCAAAACAGAGCATACCTGAGTTTTCTTCAAAACAAAAATAGATCTGATTTTCTTCAAAACAAAGCACACCTGGGTTTCTTCCGCATGAACAGATTTTGGGCATCTTCAATGAGAAAGAATTGGATCAGAGGTATGGGATGCATGCCAACTTGTGGAAGATGATCGAAGCTGCTTCATAGAATTGTGTATGTCAATTTGAGGTGCTTTTCCGTTTCTTTTTTTATATTTCTTTTCTGTTGTGTTTCTTCTTTGATGTTTCTTTCATCGAAATTGTTTCGTTTCTTTTCTTGTTTTCCTTTTCTGTTGTTGGTCCGTGTGGCTTGGGGATGAGTTGGTTTTGTTTTCCTCTTCTATTGTTTGGTCGGTGTGGTAGGGATGAGTTGGGTGCCGTTGAGTAACTGGAGGATTACAAGAAAGGGAGCAAACACAGCAAAACATATATAATAGAACTACAAACTGTTATAGTTTATTTATACAACATGATACTAATTGAGTTTTATTTTCCTCTTTTGTTAATAGTTTTATTTTTTAATTTTATTCATTTATCATTTATTTATATAATATGATACAATAATTAGGAAAATAAAAAATTAATAATAGTCAATTTCAAATATTAAAATCATACTAATAGAATAATTAAAATAATTTATTAATTCATTATTTAAATTCAATAATTAGGTCTATCAATAAATATTTCATAATATCGTTACATACTTTAATATCATTTATTTAAGAAAAATATAAAAGAAATATCAATTTTTTTAAGACTGAAGAGTTGTTCATGTGTGAATTAGTATATGATTTTTTATTTTTGATGACATATGAGTAATTATTGATTTTATTTTATTTTATCTAAATAGTTTTAATTTTTAATTATACTTTTATTTTTTTAATTTTATCAATTTACAAGTTAATTATATAATATAATATAAGAATTATAAATAATAAAAAAATAATATTAGTCAAATTCAAATATTAAAATCATACTAATAGAATAATTAAAATAATTTATTAATTTATTATTTAAATTCAATAATTAGGTCTATCAATAAATATTTCATAATATAGTAGTCAAGGTTATTAAGATCGTCCACGCCACTCCTTTTGGTGGTAGCAGTCAACTTTATCATGTAATTAAAATATTTATGTTTAAGTTATTATTATATTTCCTTGGATGAACTACTAATAGTATGCTGTGTATTTTTGTTTCCCTGTTGTGGAGTTTTTTCACATAATATTGATGCACTGATGTTCCTGAGGGTATCAAATAAGTCTACTGGTTTGGATAGTTTATGTCCTTTTTTTATGTTCTTCTCCCATCTTAATTAATTTTAATAAATTTTTATTCTCTTAGAAAAAAATGTATGCACTCATTAACAAGTACATATTATTGTTTTTTATTATGTTTTATAATTTAAATATTTATATTTGATTAGTTATTAATTTAGATGTTTTTATTGTTACTATTATGCACTATTTAAGATATATTGATTTTAGTTATATTGTAACGGCGCAACGGTTGCAAATTATTCAAAATATACTGACACGTCTACAACAGGACTGCAGCAGTCACAGCGGTTTAAAACCCTGCTAAACATCACAATAGGCAACACCCTGCTAAACATCACAAAAGGCAATGGGTTACCTAAAAAAGGCCACAAAGATATTTGACCGAAAGAAAATGATCCGTTTACTTCATGATTGGTATTTACTTGAGTAGAATTACCACAGATATATTATACATCCTGATTCTTGACTGCCGCAACTGCATAATTTGAGCAGTGCAACAGTGGTATCTCCCAAATAAGTCTGCTCAATACTCACGACAGACTGAACTATAACCACAAAGCAAATGCTCCTATTACCAATTTATGAGCAAAACAAAGATGCTTCATCCATCAAAGTAAAGCGAAATAGAGTGAACCAGGATAATGCCACAAGCTACATATAGTGTAATAATAAATTCTTCATTTTCTGTAAACAAAAACGACAAACACAAAACACCCCAATACTCCTATCATTCGGATAATCTGCCAGTCGAGCAGGCTATGAGGCAACACCCATGAGATCCATTTAAAAAAAAAAACGATAGATAACCTAATGATACGCCGCCGTCTCTAACATGGATCATCAACCAACCACTACATTATTTCGATTATAAAGAGCATAGGATTGAGCATGGTAAGATTATAATTAGGAACGGGCATATGCCTAAATGTATAATACCAATACCTGATAATTGCCATCAGTTTGGATGAAATGAATTAGATTGCCAGTAGCTTTAAGATCTTGGATTCCATAACGGACCAACGATAGCTCGAATGACTCTTCTCGGCATTACAGAGAAAAAGGAAGGCAAAATTTTGTTAATTGATCTGGTACGTACTACAAAGAGAGAGAGAGAGAAAGAGACGTAGGGATTTGAGGATACAATCTGCGAGAGGAGTTAGGAATAGGGTGGTGGAGCGCATTAGACAAGGTGGCGGCGAATCCATCTGAAGAATCTTTAAAGGGGAATATTATGTTCGGAGCCACCTTCATCATTCTGCCACCCAATCCCACAATTCTTGTGTTGATGCAAAATCAAATACGACTTGGGAATTTAGGACGCAGAAGCAACATTATACTAAAATTATTAGACACAGATAATAAAATTTTTATCATAATTTAATATAAAATTTATGTTATACTAAAATTATATATTACTTAATTATAAAATAAAATTTTTATTTTAAAAATTAATATAAAATTTATATGATATCAATATTGTATTTTAATTTAAGTTTTTAATGCATTAACTCTTTAGACATGATGTGTCAATTCAAAAATTAATAAAATAGAATAATAACTTGATATATAATAAAAAATTATAATTTTTAATGCATATATGCACACATATTAATAAATAAGAATTCTTGATATTATATATAATAATTTGAATTTTACCAATACAAAACTTATTATTTCTAATACTAAAAAGAAACTTTTTCTTATTATTTATAATTATTATATAAGTCTATAAACATTTATAAATTTTAAATAAAATAAATAAACAAATATTTAATAAAATTAAAAAATGTATAAAATTTCTTCAATAATTAAAAATAATAAATATATATAGTTTTGTGGTATGAGTACGGTAATTGCATATGGTTCTTACTTTCTTTTCTTTTATGATCAATTTGATAAAATTAACTTAATTTATCAACGACTGAAATAAATATTTCTGTTAATTTAGTTGCATATATTTCAATTAAGTGAATAAAAATAATAATTTGTCTTGGAGTCTTTATCATACTTTCATATTGATTGCTCAAAATAAAGTTATTTTTATCACAGTTTTATATAACTTTTTTCCATATTTCCCGAATTTTTTGTGTAATTGCTAATTTTTAAGTGTCATTATTGAAATATTATATAATTTTCTTTTTTGAAAATGAATATCATATGACTAAGTGATCATGTGGATCCAGTTAATTGCTTAAAAATATTAGGAAATTTAAAATAGAATACTTATTTTTTAGACGCATATAGTGCTTCTTTATGTACAATTATTTTACCAAATTCTGAAAAAAAAAATCTATAAAACTTATATGATTATTTAAAATTAAAAAAAAAAGAAATTGTACTAGTATTTGTCTTACAAATAATTAGATCAGATTATGTCATAATAACAGTAGTATATATAATATATATGCAAGCAAGAAAAATAATTATAATCAATGATTATAGTAGACAATTATCTTATGCATAATTTTAAAAGTAAATTATTTTAAATGCATGAGCAACATATATTAAAGAAATTGGTGTTTTAAAAGGATAAATAATATTATATTAAATATGAATTATAATAAATATGAATTATAATAAGGCACTACTTGATTATTTTATGCTTGCAATATAAATTTTTGAAATACAAAAGAACTTTTATTACAAGCTTTTTTTATTACAAAAAGAAGTTATTTTTTTAGAAGCAAAAAGTAATATTAAATACATAGAAAAATTAAATAATTATTTACTTTTAAGTTATTTTATTAAAAATACAATTCAACTATTACTTTAAAAAGAAGTTATATTTTAAATTACATTTATTTTATAATTTTTATTACATATTATTTATATAATAAAAATAAAGCTCACTAAAAATTTCTATTGCATAATTCTATATTTTGTTAACATCTGTAACAGTTGTTTTTTTCGCGTCATTTGCACTCTATTTGGATTAAAAATTTATAAAAGATTAAAAAAGTTAATAATGAAACAAAATAAATGAGTTTGGTTTGAAAAGAAAGTGTTAAATTATATTTGTGTTTGAAATGGTAAAAATTAAAAAAAAATAATTTGAAGTGTTAAATTTGTGGAAACACCCCAATTTAAAGTGTTCCAATATATGAATTGAAATAGATTTGAACGAGTTTAGCAAACTCTGAAAAACTAATACATTCCACTCCAAAACTTCTCATTCAAATATAAAATTCATTTTCACGATTTTCTCATCTTCTTTTGGACTAATGCATCATTCAGTGTTACCTCAATTATATAGGGATATTTAAGTAAATTATGCCTTAGTACCATACGTGCCTTCATGCAAATAGCACCGTTTTCGTGCAGCTCAGGGAGGTAAATTCTGTAATTATGATGGAATGTTATTTAAGGTCTCTTAGTGACACGGCGTTCTTTTGGAGTTTACTCATATTTTCTAGATTATCTCACTTTTTTATTTAAAAAATTATTTTCAAACAAGCACCCTTTTTTTTTTAATCTTTACCTTGGTTTTTTCTTGCTCACTTGGTCTGTGCCCTAACCAACCAACATGAAATACACGACACTATTTATTTGGTCTATCCACTAGTCCTCATTCAGTTTCTTTATAAATAATATTGCTGCTTTAAGACACAAACACTTTTGTATTTCAGTTGGTCATGATGACTTCCGGTTTTATAAAAGAACTTAGAAATAGTTTCTTCTAGCTATCATTTCATGGCTATTGCAAGTTAGCTTAAATTACACACAAAAATAGGTTATTGTAGCAGCCATTGCATGCCTACACATCTTTTATTTAATTTAAATAACAGACTAGGTCAATGACAATAGTTTCATGGTATTGTACCAAAACATTTACAAGTATTTCATCCCAAGTCACTAACAAATTAATTTAGAGCATTGTGTTACCTACACACTAAAGTAGTTAAGTCTAAAAATATATATTATTACTATATAAATAAGACAAATTAAGAAAATTAAGTATACATATTCACTGCATATTTTCATTAATATTTCATTAGCTAGATATGTTCAGCCAAATTTATACTACAAGAGGATGAAAATTATTTATATCAATAAACTTGTCACATAATATACACTCTGAATCATATAAAACAAGACGTTGAAATTTTTTATATAAAAAAAACCAATCAATCAAACAACGTAATACTTGAGCAAAGATTAATTTGATAGCCAGTTTCCAAAATATACTTATCAATGAATTATTCCTCAATCAACTAATTAGTTGTAAGAAAATTAAGTATTCAAAATGGGTTGATTAAACTTTCAGATATATTTTCCTTTTGCAAGGGTCTAGAGCACTTTCTATTTGATATCATTCTACACACTCTTTGTTTTATAGAGGCGACTGGTCTTTTTTTTTTCTTTTTTTTTCATTCTTCAACACCTGCAAAAGTAGGGTTAAATAGACTGCAAGTTAAGTTTCGCTTTAAGATGTTGAGGATCATCAAAAACCAGGTAGCAATATTTTAGTAAATATTAGTGGGCCACATATTAATATTTTAAACCTGCAAGTACGATTAATGTTAGAGAGTAGAATTTCAAGATTTGTCAAAAGATTTACTAACGCCATCTTAGTATTTGGTTGTTTACCATTTGGAAATAGTGGATCTATTTCAGCATCTTAGCAAAAAATGAACATTTACTAGATTACATGCATGTCAACTGAATGAAAAAGTTCATAACTTTTTAAATAAAGACCAGTGGTTAAATGTAAATGTGTACTTATATTTCTCCTATGAATACTTTTCATGTGCACATACAACCACCACATTTATTTTTGTCTCATTCATCCTTCATTGGTATGACTTCTTCTAGTCTTTAGCATTTAATTCATTTTATTATTCTTCTCTTAATGATGCATTTATGTTTTTTGATTTGTTGTAACCACTATAACCATCAGTTTTTGTTTTTCTTAAATTTGTAGCCTTTTGCCCGCTAATTAAAACCAAGCAAGCATTCTAAGAACATCCCTAAAGGTTATTTGTGACTTTTCTTAATATATAGTTACTGTTTTCTTTTTATTTGCAGACAAAAGAATGCAATTGTTTCATGCTATTCTTTGGATAAATGTTAATATAGCCTAATATTTGACACAATAATATGGAAAACAAGAATAATAACTTATGTTGTGGAAAAAACTAATGTTACATAATATCATTTGGGTAAATGACTCTTTTTTCTAATTGTAATGGAAGAAATTGATGTGCTAAATTAGTAATAGTATTATTAAAAGAACATAAAGTTACTTATCTTTTTCTTTTTTTTTAATATAAGCATGTTGGCCTTGTGGTTTCCTCCCTCAATATACTTGGCAATTTCTGCAAAAGGAATCAAATAGAAAAATGATTAACTTAGTTTGATAGCTAAATAGTATTTTAGGTTCATTTATCTAGACTTGATTTGTGTTATGTCATTCGCATATTTTTAATTGTCGTTCTATATAAATAATGATGAATTTATTTTTTACCTTTCCCAAACATGTGTATATGTTCTGCTAGGCCCTAGTACACCAAGAAAAGGTTGAATTAGGGGTAAATTTGTACTTTTGATTTTGGAAGAAGCTCAAAAATATGAAAGATTAGAGAAAGAGAAGAAGAAAAATGAATATAAGAGTTTTATTGTGGTTCGGGTATTAATCAACCCTACATCCACTCCTTAATTCACCAATTAGGTGTTTCACTCAATTACTAGTGTTTTACAAGCTCACAATCAACTTAGTGTTTAGGCTCACACCAAACCTTACAAGTGTTTTCTCAAGGCTCACACTCAACCTAGTGTTTTAAGCTCACGCCAAACTTTACAAGTGTTTTCCCAAAGTTAACACTCAAACCTATACAAGAGTTTTCTAAGACTCACTCTCAAACCTAAACAAGAGTTTTCTAAACAATGGCTCACTCTCAAACTCAACCCAAGGTATTTAAAGCTCACATCAAACGATGTACAAAGAAATAAAGAGTTAAAATTGATAATTAACTTTGTAAGAGTTTTGACACAATCAAATGGTTATCCTCTCGCATTCAAGTCCATTTGATGATGTATTTATAGACAATAATCACCAAAGAGATGTTCAAAGAAACCATGTCCAAATCTCCAAGTTGTGCTAGACATATCTTGTATTAAATGCTTAACAGATGAAATTTGCGATCGTTATTTTTGAATTATGTCTAACGGCTAGTCCACGTGGCATAAAACCATTGGTCCCTTCAAAAACTAGTGTTGGATCTTTCTAACAGATCTTAAAATTTACGATCACTATTTTCCTTTTTGGGTGTCATTGTCACAGTGAAATCGTTTGTCTAATATGGAGATGTTGTTTCACCAATTTGTGGTCGGTACTGAAATTCGCGGTTACGACTTCTAAATCTCAACAACACTTTTTTCAAAATTCGCGGTCACTTCGAAATTTGCAGTCGCTAATTTCGAAGGTTGATTTTGATACTTTGAGTTTTTTTTATTCTAATCACTCCTATTCAACTTCTAATTAGATTTTATCTTAATATCTGTAAAAACAACACTTAAAATTGATATTGGAACCTTTCAATGTATATTGTCAATATCAAAAGAGAGTCTTGACTTAGGTTTGAATAACCTAGTCCAACAATGCATGTAGATATAATATATAAAAATTGAGAATTGGGTTTGTAGTTATACCAGGGTAGAGGATGTAAAAGTTTTGTGAGATATTGACTTTATAAATATATTTCACCTAGCATTTATTAGTAGAAAATATTTATGGTCATCATCACAACTTAAATTTATATGGTATGCAACATGTATATGGAAGTGGGCAATGCAAAATATATATGGCAGCTTTTTGAATTTCCAATCCACCATTGAGAACTTATTGTTAAAAGGCTCTTCATCCATCTAACATTTAAAAATATAATTATATCATAGAAGAGCAATGTGTTGGATCTATTATACATAATTCAAAAATAACTAAAACTATGTTAACTGAGTGGATGTAGGCTGATAAGCTAAATGCAGATGCTCAACAACTAACATATTCAAAATTTTCTACATAATAGGTCTGAAATAATAAAGATAAAATATGGACTCACCATAAATAAGGGTATTGCATTGATTATATCATTCATATGCATCTAAATGCTAATAATTTATATTATCCACGAATGCTTTTGAATATCATTAAAGGGCCTTATTGGTCCTTGTGCACTAAAAAGATGGGTTGAATTGGTGGGAAATTTTGAATTTTAGAGGGAAGATTTGTTAAGCAAGAAATAGAAAAAGTAGAAGAAGAATAGACCATACCAAATTTTATAGTGGTTTAGGTATTAATCAACCCTATATCTACTCCTCAATTATTTCAATTGGTTGTTTCACTAATCTCCAGTGGTGTTTTAAAGTTCACATCTAACTTTACAACTTGTGTTTTTTACAAAGTCTCACACACAACCTCACTAGTGTTTCACAAGGCTAACACTTAACCTAAACAAGAGTTTTACAATCAAAGGCTAACTCTCAAACTCAAACCCAACGGTGTTTAATATTCACACCAAACAACAACAGCTCAAATATAAGAAATTGAATGCTTAAAGTTTGAGAAATAATTTGTAAGAGTTTTACTATAATAAATGTTATTCTTTTGTATTCTAGTTTATTTGATCATGTATTTATAGGCTACAACTATCAAAGAGATGTTACAAACAAAACTATATTCAAATATTCAAAGTCTATTAGGCAAATCCTGCATATTATGCTTGTCAAATGAAATTCACGGTCAAGACTATATAATTACGGTAGCGAGATTCACATAGCACTAAATTTTGACCAATTCTCAGTGGAGAGCCCTATTTATGTATAACAACTAGTCCACATGACATAAAGCCATTGGTTCTTTAGAAAAAAAATACTTGTTATGTCCCTTGAGTAATAGTGAAAGTCGCGGTCTCTATTTTTTCTTTTTGGACGTAATGCTCATAGCAAAATCATCCATCCAAATGAAGATGTTTCACCAAAATCATGGCCTCGACCATTATTTCGTTACCATGAATTTTGATATTTCAACAGTTCTTTAGGACACCTAGCATAATATGGTTAATGATTTGATTCCCTCCAAATGAATACAAAAGTTGTGGTCGTAACATTAGATGTGACAAATACAAAAGTTGTGGTCGTAACATTAGATGTGACATACACCATAAAAATCATTTGTCCAAAAGTTATCCAACTCTTCTGTAAGATAGCAGTCGCAACCTTCTAATTCATGATCGTGAATTAGGATGCAAATTTTAATCTTTGAGATTAAGGCTTCCATTCAAATTGCAATGCAATCATAGCTAAATATCTACAAGATCAACACTTGAAATTGACATTAGAACCTTTCAATCTATATTGTCAAGATCAAAAGAGAGTTTTGACTTAGGTTTAACCAACCTAGTCCAACAATCTCCCCTTTTTTATTTTGACAACTTAGATTGAATTTGCAATAGATAAAGAATGTATAAGTGTATTTTAGAGTGTGTGAAATTGAAATGGTTAATAAATTAAAACGGTTGGAATGCTTCCCCTCAATTTATACATACTCCCCCTCAACCAACTCTCTCTCCTTTGTTAAGATAAAAAAGAGAGAAAGGTTAAGTGTAATGTCAAGTAGTACAATGATAAAGATATGATAATGATTAGTTGAGAATTTGAGTAAAATAATTAGAATTTTTACTAAAGAATGAACATTATTCACCAAACCAAATTTGTATTAATCAACCATAGAAAGAACATACATCAAACTTTTATTAAGAGAAGATAGATGCATAATATAAGTCAAACATATAAATATGTTTGACCACACTTAGGCAAAAATTAAAACAGGAAAAATTAAAAATTAAAAAAGAATAAAAAATAAAGGTAAAAGAAAACTAGGAGGTAGGAGAGAAATCATCAGTATCATCATCATTTTCTTCGATGAACTCTTCATATCCTCCTTTTTGGGCTTCATCTCTTTCTTCCTTTTGGTTACCTTCTTTTTTTTTTTTTTTTGGTGTCTTCCCATTCTCCAAAATCAGGAAAATGACATGGAGTAGCACCAACGTTTCTTGAAGGTCAACCAAGTCACTATGAAGGTGAAAGAGAAGAAGGAACCTTTTATTGATCATTCTTATCACTTTGTCAAGTTTTTTATTGGTGGAAGAAGACTTAAATTTTGGCTTGACTTTAGGCTTTGAAAATGGAATAGTCTCTTGGGTATCTTCTTCAATCACTAGCCTTTTTCTTTTAGAGGCATGAGTTGTCTCTTACTTTTTTATCCATAGGATCCCAAGATATACATATAAGAGTTAAGATGAATAGCCTTGGCATTAATCAAATAGGTCAAATCACGAAAGTTTTGGGATGAGAGATAACTTTAAGTGAGAAATTTTTCATTTTCATCATTCAAAGCCCTCCACAAACCTATACATGACTGTGATGTGAGAGTAAAAAACAAATTGACTCTTAGGTTTAGTAGTCACGTAGATCAATTAATCTACAGGGTATCCCCCAATTTGGATGGACTTATTTTTAGTGAGGTAAAAGAGAAAAGATAGGTCTTTTTGAAAGATTTTTTCATTCCTATGACCCCTAACATTGATGAAAAAGATAATGATTCAATGAAGGAGCCAATTGGTTAAGGTTTTGATGTATTTGGCCATTAAAGTTTTCAGATCTTGTTTAGCTTCAATGGAAGTTTCAGACCAAAACTCAAAGGAGATGATGTCAAGGGAAGAAATAATGAATGGAACATCATCTTCAGATTAGAAATTAAAAAGAGAGGAAAGTTGGGCAAAAGTAATGAAATAGGGATCTTCAAATGCCATAAGGACAAAACCATATGCATATGCTTTAGATTTTTCTCTTTGACTAAGAGTGACGATGCACATAAATTCTTATACGATTTCTTCATAGCTCGGTTCTTCACGAAAAATGAATTCATTTTAGCCAAGGTTAGAGAGAAATACTTGAATTTTTCCTTTGATGCTAAGAGTTTCGAGAAGGAAGGAGGAGGTTTGTTGGGTTGGATGATCTTATTGATGTTAGCCTTGTATATTTCCTTCTCTTCCTTTGTGATTCCCTCCATAAGATGAAGAGAAGAAGGGCCTTTAGGTTAGGCAACACCCTTCCTATTTTTTGCTCTTATGAGTTTCTTGAGTGCTATGAGAGTATTGTAGAAGAGAATGCATATGAGAAATTGAAAAGAGTTGAGAGGTATGATAAAGAAGATGATAAAAGTGGAATAGAGAGGTGTGAATGAGACTTAAATAAGCAGAAAATGGGGAGGAAACAGTTATAAAATGGTAAAAAAAGCATTGAACAAGGAAGATGGCACTATTTGATTGTCAAATCAATTAATGCCCAGCAGTTACAGCAAATTGTGGTCGCTACATGCTTATCGCGACAGCTATTTATGAAATTTTTGAGTAACAATTAAAATTTCCTTGGGAAAAAACATAGTCAATGGTTAACACATTTTAAATTTGAAAAATTTCATGGTAGCTGTCATAGATCACAAGAGCGAATTAACAAAGGTTGGAAGGTTGAAGAAGACTTATAAGTAGCGACCACTAATTATAAATCCTGATCACGAATCACAAGGCAGTTTGAAAAAACATGAAATAAACATTTGCCCAAACTTATTGTGATCAATATAATATTATGATGATTAATTCAAGCAATTTGACATTGAAAAACACAACTGCATAATGAATTAACACATCTATAACATCCAACACAATAAGTTATCATACAATCACAAATCATATCAAACAATGAATTACTATTAACAAGTATAGTGAAGTACATAAAGTGAGATCAATTTTCACCTTAGAGAACTTCCATCTAGCATTTCTAATTCCCTTTTGATAAAGTTTATTCTTTCTTTATTGAGGAGTTTAGTGAAAATATCTGCAAGTTAGTGATTGGTGTCAATAAATTTTAATATCACATTATCATTTTTGAAATGATCTCTAAGAAAATGATATTTAATATCAATATACTTGCTTTTTGAATGTTGGATGGAATTCTTAGAAAGATTTATTGCACTTATCACATTTGATGGGAATGTGATGCACACCTTTGCCATAATCTTTGAGTTATTGTCTTATCTAATGAACTTAGGTGCAACAACAACCCGTCGCCACATATTTTCCTTTGGCAATAGATAAAACAACTGAAACTTGCTTCTTACTAAACTAAGAAACTAAACATTCACCTATGAATTGGCAAATTTCAGAAATGCTCTTCCTATCCATCCAACTACCGACATAATTTGCATCCAAATATCCAAGGAGACTAAAAGATGAGTTTTTATGATACCAAAGTCCTAAATACAATGTGCCATGTAAATACTTAATAATTCTTTTAACGACATTCATATGAGATTCTTTAGGACAAGATTGAAATGTAGCACACAAGCAAACACTAAATATGATGTCGGATCTAGATACAGTATGATAAAGGAGACAACCAATCATACCTCTATACTTTTTTTCATCAATAGGCTTACCCAATTCATCCTTGTCTAGCTTGATAGTCACACTCATTGGGATTTTTGCTACTTTTCATCCATCCATGCCAAATTTTTAAGTAGATCCTTTACGTACTTGGCTTGGTTGATGAAGATGCCCTATTTATTTTACTTGATTTGAAGACCAAGGAAAAGTTGAAGCTCACCCATCATGCTTATCTAAAACTCCCTAGTCATACACTTAACAAATTCTTCACAAAAAGATTTATTAGAAATGCCAAATATAATATCATCAATATATATTTGCACAATAAGTGTATCCTTATTATATCTTTTCACAAATAGAGTAGTATTAACATTTCTTTTTTCAAAATTATTTTACAAAAGAAATGAACTAAGTCTTTCATACCAAACTCTTGGAGCTTATTTTAAACAAACAAGGCTTTAGTTAATTTGAAAACATGATTTGAAAAAATAAAAGACTTAAAACTTGGAGGTTGTTCAACATAAACTTTCTCCTTATTGAAACCATTTAGAAATGAACTTTTCACATCCATTTAAAAAAGCTTAAAATTCATGTGATATGCAAATGCTAAAAGAATCTTATTAGCCTCTAATCTTGCTACGAGGGCAAATGTTTCATCATAATCAATGTATTCTTCTTAGTTATAACCCTTTGCACCCAATCTAGCTTTGTTTCTTGTAACAATACTTTACTCATCTAACTTATTCCTAAACACTCATTTGCATCCCACAACTGAGTATTCCTTAGGCATAGGAACAAGTTTTCAAACTTTGTTTCTTTCAAATTGGTTGAGTTCCTTTTTCATAACAATCACTTAACTCTCATCATTAAGAGCCTCATCAATATATTTTGCCTCACTTAAGAAACAAAAGCAAGATTATTATCTAAAGCATGTAATTGAGCACTAGAACTTACTCTATTGGATGTCTCACTAATGATAAGATCTCTTTGGTGATTCTTAGAGTATCTCCAATCCTTCGTTAGTTTTTGAGTTTGGTTTTTCTCTTGTTGTGGCTGAGGTTCTTCAACTTATTATGATGACTTATTATCTTTAAGATCAATCTTCAAGATCAATCACAATTTCTTTTGGTGTTGAATCAAACTCTAACTTCTTAAAGTTACCTACAAGATTATCAATAAAAGAACCTTTCCTAGGATCAAATTTGCTAGACTCATCAAATATAATATTTATAGACTCTTTAACCACCACAGTCATTTTATTAAACGCCCTATAGGCTTTACTAGTAGTCAAATAGCCAAGAAAGATACCCTCATCAATTTTAGAGGCAAATTTTCTAGGTTGCCCTTAGTATTGAGTATGTAGCATTTACACCAAAAAACTCTAAGATATGAAAGTTTAGGTTTTCTATCATTCTATAACTCATAAGAAGTTTTATTTAGGATGACTATTTTGAAAACACTATTTATAATATAACATGAAGTATTAATGACTTTGGCCCAGAAGTAATTTGGCAAGGAATACTCATTAAGCATAGTTTTAGTCATCTTTACCAATGTTTTATTTTTCCTTTCTACAATACCATTTTGTTATGGTGTACTAGGAGTAGAAAAGTTATGAGAAATTTCATTCTCCAAATAATAATTTTCAAAAGATTCATTTTGAAATTCCTTTCTATGGTCATTCCTAATAGAAAAAATGAAGTAACCTTTTTCATTTTGAACTTTTTTAGCAAAACTTTGAAAACGTCAAAAGTGTCATTCTTATGAGCAAGAAAGGATATCAAAGTGAACCTAGAGTAGTCATCAACTAGGATAAATGCATAATGCTTTCCACCAAGACTAGCATTCTCAATAGGTCTAACTAAGTCTATATGATTGAGTTGAAGAGGTCTAGAAGTACTTACAATATTTTTTTTTTCTTTGAAGGATGATTGGTGTTGTTTCCCCATTAACAAGGTCCACATGTCTTGTCCTTTGTGAACTTAAGTTTTGGAAAATTCTCTACTAGCTCTCTTTTTGATAAAATTTGTAAAAGCTTCATGCTAGCATGTCCAAGTCTTCTATGTCAAAGCCAAGATTCATTGCTAATGGAGATAAGAAACTTAAAGGATTGGTTAGCTAAATTGTTTAAGTTAATTAAGTAGATATTGTCTCTCCTTTCACCCTTAAGGACTACCGTCTTATCCACCAAGGTGGTAACTCCACATTCTCTAGAGTCAATGGTGACTTTATTAACTTCGTCATATAATTGACCTACATTCAATAAAATATGTTTCAATCCTTTAACAAAAAGAACATTACTAATAAAAGAGTAACATTTCTCACCAATAATTCTATTGCTAATTATCTTACCCTTGACATTATTTTTAAATGTGACATCGCCACCACCTTTCTCTTTAATGGCTATAAGTAACTTATTATTTTTGATCTTGTGCTTTAAGGACCCACTATTCATATGTTAATCATTATCTTCTAATGTGGTTTCCAAACATTCCTCATTAAAAAAGTCCTCTTAAGCCATGAAGCATAGGTTGACAACTTCTTCATCGTCCTCTTCCTCACTTGAGTTATCATCCCATATAACCTTGAAGCTCTTCTTCTTCTCCTTGTCCCACTTCTTCTTCTTCTTAATCCTGGGATAATTAAATTTAATATGACATATTTATAGCAAATCACTTCGTTCTTTTTGTCTTTGAAATTGGGAGATGCTCTTTTAAAGTTCCTCTTATCTTTCCTTTTCTTTATGAGCTCCTTGGTCCTTCTTAAGAGCATGACTAGTTATTCTTCCCCTTTCTCATTCTCATCATTATCAATAAAGGCAACTTCAACCTTATTATCTTTGTTTGAGGATTTATAACAAGAATCTTCTTTTTTACTTTTTCATTTTTATTTCTGCCCTCTCATTTTCTTCATCTCCCCATCCTTCTTTAAGGCCAACTCATAAGTAAGTAGCTTACCAATAAGGACATTTGTTTGCACCTTTTCAATCTCCATATTGGATTCTTATATACTACAAACTCTAGCACCAAATTTCTCAAGAGAAAGAGAATTGATAATTTTAGTGTTTACCTCATGGTTTGTGAGAATTCTTCCAAACTTCTTCATGTTTGTGACAATGGAGAAAAGTCTATTTGTCTTATCGGTGATGTTTTCATTTTCTTTCATCATGAAGAGCTCCCATTTCATTACATATATGTCCAACATACTTGATTTCACAAATGTAGTGCCTTTGTGATAGTTCCCCAATTCCTTCCATATCTTATGGGCGGTTAGGCAAAATTGTACTTTACCAATCTCCTCTCTTGATAAGGAGCTAAGAAAAATGGTCGTTGCCTTTTTATTCTTCCCATTTGACTTTCTATGTTTTTCCACCCATTATTCCCTTGGAATTAGTTCTTCATTACCATTTACCACTTTGGTTGAAGGCTTCCATTCCTTTGCCATAATGTCCCACAAATACACCACATCATTATCCAAGTAGATCTCCATTTTATATTTTCAGTGAGTACAGTCAGTTCCATCAAAGTAAGACTTGAGGTAAGTGTGGATTCCTTCTTATGCCATGATCTTGTCTTACTTAATTAAGGCTTTATTTGAGACCGAGCTTTGATATCATTTGTTGGCCCTTGTGCACCATGAAAGAAGATTAAATTGGTGGAATTTTTTGAATTTTAGAGGGAAAGGTTTGTTTAGAAAGAAATAAAATAAGTAAAAGAAGAATATAACACACCAAGTTTTATAGTGATTCGGGTATTAATCAACTCTACATCTACTCTCTAATTCTTTTAATTAGATGTTTCACTAATCTCCAATAGTGTTTTAAAGCTCACACCTAACTTTACAACTTGTGTTTTTTTTTTTACAAAGGTTCACACACAACTTCACTAGTATTTCATAAGGCTAACACTCAATCTAAACAAGAGTTTTACAATCAAGGCTAACTCTCAAACCTAAATGCAAAGGTGTTTAATGCTCACACCAAACAACAACAACTTAAATAAAAGAAATTGAATGCTTAAAGGTTGAGAAATAAATTTGCAAGAGTTTTATTACAATAAAATACTATTCTCTTGCATTCAAGTCCATTTGGTAGTATATATATATATAGGTTACAACCACTAAAAAGACGTTACAAACAAAACTATGTCTAAATTCTTAAATGAAATTCACAGTCGAGACTATATAATTGTGGTTGTGAGATTGACATAACACTAAATTTTGCTTAATTCAAGGTGGAGAATCTTATTTGTATCAACAACTAGTCCATGAGACATTAAACCATTGGTTCTTTAAAAAACATAGTCGTTACATCCCTTAAGCAATAGTGAAAGTCGCAGTCTCTATTTTTCTTCTTTAGACACGATGCTCACTGTAAAATTGTCTGCCTAAATGGACAGATTGTTTCACCAAAATCGCGGCTTCGACCATTATTTCGCTACTGTGAATTTTGATGTTTCAATGGTTCATTGGGATACTTGGCATAATCTAGTTGAAGATTGATTTCTTCCAAATGAATACAAAACTCACGGTCACGATACTAGAAATGACATGCACTGCGAAGTTGTCTGTCCAAAATTTATCCAACTCTTTTACAAGATAGTGGTCACGACCTTCTAATTCATGACTGTGAATTAGGATACAAATTTTTGAGATTAAGACTTTCATTCAAATTCTAATGCGATCATAATTAAATATATACAAGATTGACACTTAAAATTAACATTAGAACTTTTCAATCTATATTGTTAAGATAAAAAAAAAGTTTTGACTTAGGTTTGACCAACCTAGTCCAATAGACCTATTAGCTATGATGTCCTTAAAATGATTAATAATATAAAATATTCAACTTTTTGATAAGCATGTAATATTTATGGATTATTAGGAAATGATAATGTATGAATTGAAGCTATAAAGGAACCATCGCTATGGGCATCGGTCAAACAACTTAGGTGATTATTTACTACTTCAATCATATTTTGTGAAGTAAATGAACCACTGCAGCCATTTAACATATTTTGGAATATTTCGCTAATGACATACGATATAAATTGCTTCATGCATTCAATATACTTGCTTCCCTTATTTCAGATAACCATTTAAAGTATCAAGTTTTAGTTGAGTTATAAAATAATTTCAATAAAAACTCAACCCAAAAGCGTCAATGCTACAAGAAATAAATAACAAACTTCTTATGGAAGAACTAAATTATGATATCATTTTTCATGAGTAATATAGACATTTGAAATGATAATTTAAGAAAAATGAAAATCAATTTTAATTGCGTTCATGGTAGATAGTTATTTGATATGATATATGATCTGCATATCGTGTGCAATTTTTTGAAAAATTACGGGATATTTATTTGCATTGTGTCATGTATGTTCACCATATTTGTTTTCATGTTTGTAGATGATAATAATTTTTTTTAAGCAAAAGATAATAGGATTATTTGAATTCTTGAGATATTAAATATATACAAATAATAGAAAGGCCTTATCTAGAGAAAAAGTAACTATAATTTGCTGGAACTTAATATTTTTATTTTGAATTATTTTTTCTGAAAAATGTAAATTTCTATGTAAATAATTTTAACAATGTAAAATTGTTATGTTTGGTTGGATATAAGATTTTTTATTGAAATATAGAATTATGATATTTGCTTTATTCGTAACAAAAGTTAAAAAAAAAAATTGAGATTACAATTATTACATCTAATACAATTGCAATTTTATTTAATTAATTTATACAATAATAAGTCTCTCTAAATTATTTATATATGAAATAAAAACTATTACAAGGTATTTTTTTATTGATAATAGTAGTCGAGCCATAATTACATATTCATCAACTAATATTAAGTAAAATATAATATAAAAAATAAATATTGATAAAAAAATAACAAATATTAAAATTAAATAATATATACTGATTATCAAATATTTTTGTACAAAACAAAATATCACATAACTAATAAACTTTTACCATATAGTTTTTTTATTTTATTTTGTAACTGTTAATTGATTGTTCTTTTTAAAAGTTTGATTTATGTTTTGATTAGGTTCTATTACACAAAATGTATAAATTTAATTAGAAAGTCACATATATTTATATATTAGAATAATTAAGGATATATTTATCTATGAATATTTTTACAACATAAAAATATAATTTTTCACTCCTCAAGATGAGAAATTACTTTTTTTTTTTAATTTTTATCTTTCTCACATAGATGTCAAATTAAGGGTAAATTTTATAAGAATTTAGGTTTTGTTTGGTACGAAAAAATTAGATTTTAATCTAGTTTGACCACTAATATAAACTAGTTAGACTAATAAGGATTATTTAGTAAACTAGATTACTTGAGAAAAAAGGTAGATTATAATATCTTTAAAAAAGCTAGTAGAACTAATGTTTAACTAAAAAATTATTAGATCATGATTTTTTTCCCGTTTTATTCTAATTTTATGTCATTTATATCTTTAAGCTACCTTTTCAACTACTTTTACCAAATATTTTTATATTAATCAGTTATATTATTTTATTAGTTACAATAAGATTTTCAGTTAGTAGCTAGATTTTCAACTAATAACTACATTATCAGTTATTTTTCTTTTCAAACAAAGTCTTAATTGTCCTAGAAATGTAACATCTCTGAAAAAAATAAATATTGAAATTTAGTATTTCTAAATTATCCTATCATCAAAATCTGCCAACCAAAAAGTCTCTTCAAATTCAAACTTTTTATGTGTAAGTGTGTTTATATTTTAAGTTATTAAAATAGTTTAAAATTATAAAATTGAGTGTAATATTAATTCAATTAATATATTTATAATACAATTTTTAATGAAATTTGTATTAGAAAATAATAAAATTTAATTAGTATACTTTTTTATGTTTATATTTTCATAATTGTGACATATTATCTTATTATTAATTTTGATTAAAATATATATGAATTAATATTGCACTAAATTTCTATTTTAATCATTTGAAAACTTGAGTCATAACTACAAGTACATATAAATATTTAATTTAAATTAACATTAGACTTAAATTTAAATTTTGAATGGATATTACCGAATCCGAACACTACTTTCTTGCCCGACCACCTCCCCCGCCAAAAAAAAAAAAAAAAACTCTACCATAAGGCTATCGAATGGCATGAGAACTACCAGTGGGAGGTGGCGCCAAAAATTCCTATCAGATCTCAAATAATCAACCAGAGATCGGCAATAGAAGACGACAACGCTAAAATTGTCGCTTCCTCTCCAAACAAACAAAACGGACAGAGACATGCAAAAAACGATGCAATCATGGTTCAATGGAGGCCCAAGCAACGATGAGCCGCTGCAACCGAAATCGTCCTCTTTACTTGCCGATTGGAACGATCACGCCGCTTCTCAGGACTCTGATTCTTGAGTCCTAGGGTTCGATCTCGAAGCCGCCGTTCGTACCACCAGTGACAAATTCACCGGCACTTTCAACGTGTAAGGTCTTCTTCAAATTCGCCTTCACATGTGTTTATTATGTGTTCGATTTGGTTTCTTTAGTACTTGTTACGGTTTTTCAGATTTACCCGTCAAGCATTGCTCTTGCTTATTTTTTTTTCTCTTTAATTACTGGATTTTGCCATATAGGTGGAGTAGTTAGTTGAGCATAATAGCGATGAGAGAGACCTTTTAGTAGCAGAAGTTTGCTTTTGTTTGTATGTTCATGTTGTATTATATGACATCAAATGGGCTTCGGTTTAGTGATACTCAAGTTGTCTTCACGAATTTGAAGTTCCAAGTCCGAACTTCGAAGCTATTTGGAGCCAAATTAATGATTTTTTTTTTTAAATTTTTTTTTTAAATGAGTGGTTCTTTTATGGTAAGATTTCCTGATTGTGACCTGCAGGCTATGGGTTCAAATAGTTGAAATCATTGTCTCTGAATGTTGTGTGGCTGCTTCTTTCATCAGAGACAAGTGGAAAATTTTCCTTCTCTTAATAATTTTGATAATCTAGGTATTTCTGCACTATGTTTCTATTTCCATTGCATTGGTAATTTTAGCTGCCAAGCTATCTGTCTTTGCTTCGTTGTAATTACCGTGTAGTATTAGAGCTAAGTTGTCTGGATTTGGGGCTTGAAATAAATGATTTAACCTTTGCCTCAAGTTTTGTGCTTTTCTTTCTTCTTATTTAACCTTGGCGTGAAGTTTTGTGCTTTTCTTTCTTCTTTAACTTTCACACTAAATTTCTCATGTATATATTCTTTTTTTAAAATTTTTTTTAATAAGACGAAGAATCAATTTCTTGGTGAATTTGATGACATATTCTGATTATTAATCAATTTCTTCTCTTAATCAATTTCTTGGTGACAAATGAAATTGCCTGTACCTGGTCTAATTCTTTGGTTGTGAATTTATGCTTGATTTCCAATGTAATAATCCATCACTGTTTCATTCGATTTAACTTTTGTTCAGGGTTTCAAAAGGAGTGAGGGAGTTGCCTGGAAATTTTCAATCTGCTACTAGCAATGTTCCTTCTGGAAAATCTCTCATGTACTTTGGTGTGCTTCTTGCTGCTGGAGTGTTCTTTATATTTATTGCATTTGCCATGTTTCTTCCTGTCATGGTGTTGGCACCTCAGAAATTTGCTATCTGTTTTTCGATTAGCTGTGCCTTCATAATTGGTTCATTCTTTGCACTTAAAGGTTCAAATAATCAGCTTAAACGTATGTTCTCTGAAGAGGTCCGTCTGCTATTTTCTATCACTAGTGCCTATGTTAAGTAGTTTCCTCAAGAAACAGCTATCTGTTCGGGACCATTATTGTTTTCTGGTTGTTTGTGTTTGAAAAACTAAAAACCAATTTCTGTTTTTCATTGTTAGTTTTGTAGGTGTTTTTCTTTGGCAGTCCATCATTCCTTCCATAGTGTAAAACACAAAATAACATGTTAAAGTAGTTTTTCTAATTCAACACTTTGAGAGCAATATAAAAGAAAATATTCTCTTATTAACAGGAGATGGAGGAGATCTGGAAATTTTGATTATCGGTAGAGCAATGTAGATGAAGGAGATGCAGCGAAAAAATGGGATAGGGACAAACAAGAAAGGATAAGAATGAGGAGACAGACTGTCTCGACATTATAATTGCAAAGAAATCTACTTCATATTTTTATTATCAGATAACAGAATGCATGAAAATGGAAACACAATGAAACTAATGAATGTATTTTGTGCTTTTTTTTTTTCTTAAAAATAAAAAGAACAAAATAGCTACATTTCTGAACAGTGTCTAAGTTACCTTTGCTTGTGGTTCCATCAAATTATAAATATGTTCTTCTAAATAACACACATCTGTTTTTAACAGAGGCTCCCTTTTACATTGGGATTCATTGGTACCATGGTGGGAACTGTATATGTCTCTACGGTCCTTCATAGTTACATTCTTTCTGTGCTCTTCTCCATTTTACAGGTATAAATACCCTTCCTAGTTAATTAGAATTCTGTATTCTTGTGCTTTAAAGTATCTTATCTATGGGAGACAGGAAATTAAGATGAACTACTTGCTTGGTAATAGTGTCTTGATCTTGAAACGTGAAGAATGAAGATGTTGTCTTGGTTGATGTGCTGTGACTGCAATAAATCTAGTGTCTTGCATGCTATCAACTTCATCTCACTTAGCCTGCAATGTTTATTTAAAATGTTGGGTATTACTAGGCATTGCAAGTTCTTTGAATTCACATGTTTCCCAATTTCAGTGGGACTTTATGGTTTTAGGTTATCATCCACTTTTTGATTGGTCCAACATGTCATTTTTAAGAATGAGAAACCATAAATTTAATCTCCGGTACTATTTTCTTGATGCTGCTGTTTGAACACGGTCATGTCATATTATTCACCAAATCAGGGACCATGAAAGTTAGTTATAATGATAGCATCTGGTTTTGTCCAAATCTTCTTCTTTTATATGAGCATCTTAGATATGCAGAGAATGATGGGTTTTCGATATTCGCTAGGTCCTTGCTCTATCATACTATGCCATTTCATACTTCCCTGGAGGATCTACTGGGCTGAAGTTTCTCTCCTCAACGTTTACTTCTTCAATAATGAAATGTTTTGGAAGGTGATGTGAATGTCCTTTTTTTTTCCCCTCAAATAGAATTTTGATTGTCCATATTTTTCTTATGTTACTTTGTAAGATAGGAAATGTTCCTTGGAACGCCACTTCATGATATTTTTAGATATAATATCTTTGTGGAATTCAACTTGTTTCTTTTTATGTGCTCCTCGATATTCTGCCATGCAAAGTGATAATATTAAATTTTGGTTGGTGAGCATAAATATTAAAATGTTCACTTTTGACTTTGGTTCACATATAAGATGAGCATAACCTTTTATTGCTCTTGTAAACCTTCTGTTGTGTTTCCAAATAGTAACTTGTATTGATAAAGAACAATCTGAGAATCAAGTCGAGGACCCATTTCATAATATAAAAAACAAAATAAAATAAAACAACAAATGAATAAAGGGTCAATTACATAAAAAACCGCAACCTCTGTCTCAACTTTGAAAGTTGACTAAATATTGTTAAGTATCAACCTAAACGAAATAAAATCTTTATGATTGAAGGGTTTTTCTATTTTTAAAATGAAAGTTAAGAGAAAATATTTAAAAGGCCATAAAAATTAAAAATTATGTTAAAAAATAAAATACGAAAAATAAAAACCCTCCTGTGTTTCTCTCTCTCTCATTGCAAGCCCTTGCTGGACCTAAATCTGATCCCTTCCACCACTTTGATCATCCAAACGATCGATCACCGCCACCGCCATTACCACCAAGTTAAGTGTGCCTCACAAAGTCACTGAAGGCTTATTTGGTTTAGCTATTGGTGACAACTAATGTGAGTGCTGGTTGGTATTAGCTGATCAATGCAAGTTTAGTAAATTTTACTAGTTCTTGTGTTGACTCTAATAACCATTAAGGAATATTATTTTTTATTTTATTTCGTTATACCATTCAAGTCAGAATTAAAAACATAATTGTACAAAAATTGTAATTAACTTTGTGTTTGTAATGTTTCCTTATTTGTCAATATAAATATTGTATTTATTCCAATCAAAATATTTTAATGGTTATTTGTTATTTTATGAATTATAAAGAGTGTGATTGTATGAGAAAGTAATCATGAAAGTGTTTAATTCAAATGTAAAAAAAGAGGAAGGGGGGGAATCAAATTAGCTACTGGTTGGTAGGAAAAGCTCAGTAGCTGTTCGGTGCCTAAATTGCTACCAGTTGCTGATATTTTTGTTTTTACCAAACACTTTAATTTATCTGTTGAGAATAAAAAAACCATCTTCCCAATGGCTGAACCAAACACCATCTTAATCAATCAAGATAATATGCAAATGGAACAACCAGAAGATGAAATAAGAAAAAAGAGAGAGAAGGAGATAAAAAGAAAGAGGAAAGCTGTTGGCTGAAATCTGGAAACTTTATGCAACAATAAGACTAAGCTTTTATCCCCATCCATTTTTGAGTTTCAGACAACTGTTTGAGTTTTAGGCGGATGACAAAGGCCTTTGGATTTTTGTGGAGGGGAGCAATGGCAGTGAAAATCTCTAGTTTTTGGGAATGAACAATGAATGAGAAAGAGGGTGAGAAAGAGATCAATCTACATATTGGCTGTGGGGGGTTTGACAAGTTGGCGAGTGGTTAGATTTAAGATTTTTTCTTTATTTTATTCATAAAAATAAATTTATTATTTTTTTTTACTATTAATTTTAAATTTATTTCACTTTTCATATGAATTAAATTGTCAAAGCTCTTGATTTATAAAAAGTTTGAGGTTGTGGTTGGCATTCTAGTAATTTTAACTGAGGGTTAATTTTGGAAGTTAAGGTATGGGTTGGGTTTTTTTTTTCTCGTAATTAATCCATTAAAAAAAATAAACTACGCTAATAATGTGAGAAATACAACGCATCTAGGTAGATCTTTCCCAAATTCCTTGGTTGGAATTATTTTTTGGTGCTCTTATGATGATCATTAATAGCTGAGCTTGATGCTGCATATTTAGGCACTCAACACATAAAGGGGCAAGATATCCTCAAACAGTTCTTGACCCAAAATTATTTATATTGATGCTTATGGTTATTGTTGCACACGATTAGTAAAGATTGTATGAGGTAGTAATTGATATGTTTGCTAACTTAAAGATTAAAAAAACTGTTAATAGATGTTGCTTTTATCATGCCAGGTAAGCCCAGGTTGGACTGAGGATCCCTCTGATTCCTGATGCAATTTTTGTGTGAGAAACCTAGCAGATGTACTGGAGTTGCGTGACATGTGATATACGAGCCTATTTGAGCTGAACCAGGAAGCAGATTGACATGAAATGATGTCATAACTTGCTTGAGAATGACGTTCGAGGATGCAGCTTTCTTGAAAGCTGTATTCATGCCGGATTCCAGGGAAGCAGCTTTTCCTACATGGGATGTGTCAGATATAGGCAAACGGCAAAAAAGGGTTTAGCGTTTTAGGTAGTTTCATTTGGAGCAAATGTTACAAAATGTGGTTTTCTGGGGTTTAGCGTTTTAGGTAGTTTCATTTGAAGCAAATGTTACAAAATGTGGTTTCTGAGACTAGTGTACGTATTATTTCTGAGAAGTATCGATTAAATGAGCAAATGTAAATGATGTCAAAGGTCTATATAACAGCTATACAATTTACAACTACAAAGTGAGATTCCCGATGGGATGTCAAAGTCTACCATGCTTCTCAATGTATCTTGCTAATATTATGAATAATATACATTAACGGAAGGGTTCAGACCTATGGGTGCAACTCTGCTGACATGAAGAAATTCCAGGCAATGATAATAGGCTTGTGCAAATTAATTCTCGATTAGCAATTGCTAAATAATAGAATACGCATCACTCTATCTTCCATGCATAAAGAAAAAGGCAGAACTCAGGTACTGCTGTGTTGCTTCTGGTCGAAAAATACTTGCTGCCATCACTAGTATCACTATTGGCGCCATGGGGGCTGTCATCTTTGTTATCATCGGCATCTGGTGCCCCTGGTTTAAATATGAACAAGCCATGACCTGTTCCTGCACTACTAAACAGCCAATCATGAACGTCCCAGAAAACTTGCACTGGTTGCTTGTTCACCATCACAGATTGATTTCCCCTGAATTTCCACTGCAAGTTTTTAACATGAATCACCACAATTCCATCTATGCTAATCCACATCTCGGGGTCCTTAGGGCCCGTCGTAGAACTCTCTACGACAATGTCATGCTCTTGCTTCTTTTCATCGAATTTAGCTCTGGTAGCAAAGGATTTCTTGGCGAAAACATTTTCTTTCTTGTGAAATAGAACAGGATCCACAAGAGCTGGTCTTGCTTTTGTTCTCTTGTAAGCCTTCTTCTTGTGGTCTCCCAACAATAATACAACCTCTCCCTCTGATACTAAAGCAACATAATAATCGCTGCAGGGCTCAGGGCTACCAGAAAATCTAGCAGAGCGAAGATCCCATTGGATATCTACCTGACATCCTTCGAGGTCGAACGACTTGCTCCCTTTCTTGCTCCAGAAAAGCCATGGTTTAAGGTCAATCTTGCAACTGTAATGGATGTTGCTGCCTTCAGGATTACTGAAGATAAGATTGAGAGAATGGTTCATAAGATTCTTGCACCATAGAACTGTGACATTACACCAATATCCTGATATATGTGTCTGGTAAACGCAGGTTACAGTGCTCTGAGGCGTTTTATCATCTGTAATTTTCTCTGCTAAATGTGATGATGATTGAGCTCCCACTGAGAAGGCTCTCAGTGGATGTGGGAAAGACATTGACATTAGAAGTTATCTTCAAATCAAAATATCATAAAGCTATGATTTTATAGGTGTAAAAAGCAACATCCAATGCAAGTTATTCAACCATGACAAGTTCAATGTTGTTGCAGTCTTAATTCTTGACTAAATCTCTAACATGTCTAGACAGGATAAGACTCCAAGCTTGATGTTGCATTGACAGGGACATGAACTTCTGTGAGAATCAAACCCCACCAACTTGAAAAAGTTGTTCCTGTGAAAATTGATAGCAACAGAAAGATGAGAATTGCAGGAAAATGGTTTTGTTTTTTTGAAGGAAGAGAATGAGGAGAGAAATGGGACAGGAAAAAGTTAGTTGGTGAAAGGAGAAAAAGTCTCCAGCTAGAGGCTGCAATAAGAAGGATGACACGAAACACAAGGGGGCCAAGAAACTGTCTTGGCTGCAATTTTACTATATACGGTGTGGTTGCCTATGCAAAGACCATCTCAAACAGCAAATTCAGCAGCAACAGAAAATATCTTAACCGTCCAAGTTAAGTTGGTTGAAATTATGTGCCATGTTCCAAATGATCAATTTGGGTAATCAAGTAAAGAGAATTCTTTTCAAGTTCAACATTAGTAAAGGCCTAAAGGATTAATATTCTTTTAACTAGCACCCACTATTATATTGGATATTCTATGAGATCAATCCCTTGAGCAAAATGAACCCAAAAAAAAAAAAAAAAAAAACAAAAACAAAAACAAAAAAGAAGAAGAAAGAAAGCTCCATGAGAGCTAGAACATTAAATATTTAATTACATGTTATGGATGGAATTTTCTACTGTAAGCTGGATTAAAATGTCCTATTTTTTGCACATTTTCTTAATTTTTTTTTTATGTAAAAATGGTGGATTTTTTCCTCATATTTATATGAAATAATTGGTGCTCAATGCCTGGCTCTAGATCAAAATCCTCCATATCTGGCACTTCTAGAGCAGAATTCCTTTTCATAAAATCATAATAATTAGTTTCACTTTTTCTTTTTGAGAATAAATAATTAGTTTCACTTTAATATTTCAAAAGTTTTAAATATATTAATAATTATATATACTTATATGTAATGATATTGTGGGTCAAGACATCAAAGTTATAAATTAGTAAGTTATTCTAAATATATAAAATCAAATTGAATGTCTCATAAGTGTGTAATAAATTATTTACGTTATCAAATTGACAAACTCCATCATTATGAAGCGTCTTCAGAAGTCTAAAACTCATGTAATATCCTATAGTAGCGAAAAAAAAAAAAAGAGTGAGTATTAATTAATTTAGAACCTAATAATCTAGAAAAAAATTAAGCTTAGATCATTAAAAAAATAAATTAAGATTATTACGGACGTGAAAAGTCTCTTTGCTTGTTTTATTCTAACTCTGTAATTTAGATCCCTAGGAACACAGAAATAAGGAGGCACATGCTTTAGCTTCTGTCAATGGATTTTGTAGGTGGAGAAGAACAATGCCATTGGAGACCTAGTCAGTGAGGTTTAGCGTTCAAGTGCATCCAGATGGAAGGATATTCTATGTTCAAGTCTCGGTGTCGAGTCACTTATCAACTCAGGACACTTTGAGCCCTCAGTAAAATATCTAAAATATTTCATCAGTTTAGATTTCATTAATCAATTTCAATCATCTACAAATTCTTTAGCTTTTAGTGGTAGATTTTTAGAACAGTTTTTTTTTAAAAAAAAAAATATATATATATATATATATTTATGAAGGAAGTTCCTCTCCTACTGTTTTCTTCATCACTTTGGACATCGATTTACTTCCTCATTAATGAATCTTCACACTTTCTTCTTTAAAAAACAGGTAATACGGCAGACGCGTAAATTTTATTTGATATATTGTTTTACTTAAAAATATTTGAATGTATTTTAGATATTTTACTATTTTAAAGAATTTTTATTATATTTATTAAATTTTATATATTGCACATATAGGGGAAAAAAGATAAATTATTAAGAACTTGTTTAAATAGTCAAAATCTTTAAAATATAATGGCATTTAAGAACTTATTTCCTTTTTCTTTTTTTAAGCTCAATAGAAAATTAATTATTTTTACTTTAAAAATTTAAGAATTAAACATAAATAATATTAATTATTAATATCTAAATATTTTAAAATCATTTCACATGTCAAAGTTATGAACTTTTTATAATATAGTTAATGTGTATAATATACAAAGTGTGAGATAATATGTTAAAAACAAAAAAATTTCTTCCTTACATATGATAAAAATTATTTTAATATAAAAAATGAAAGTAAGATAAGTATGTCTTATGAATACAAATAGAAAAAATTTATTTGATATACTTAATAAAATTTATAATAAATGATAAAGATAAATTTCTAAATTCATATTTTCTAATACTTTATTTAAAATGACATATTGTCTCATTATAAAAAATTTAGACATATTGTCTCATTATAAAAAATTTAGTAAAAAAGTGAATCACAGATAACTTTTTAACTCTCTCTCTTATATATATATATATTGATTAAACATTATCCTATTAAAAATAAAAAAAAATATACTCTAAATTAGGAAGATACTCCCAAAGTATAAGTAGCAGAAAAGCAGAGAAAACTTCCCATTGCATGTGTCTGAATCTGCTTTCCATTAGTATTCTCATTCTAAAGGCAATTTACCTTCAAAGGAAATAGGATATAGAAACACAAGAAGTTGAAAATATATACCTCTTACAAGCCTAAAATATTCAAAAAGATGAAAATCTTCATTTGCTTAGAGTATTAGACACTATCAGATCCCTTGTGCTGCACCACAGTTTCAGTTTCATCTCTACCTTCCCCGTTCCTTCCATCAGTTAAGCTCTTACCTGCATTTCTAGATTTACTGCTCTTCTGATATGATCAGATGAAGCAGCAGCCTGAATTGCCTCTACATACAACAGCTTCACCAAATTCATAAAGCGACGTCGGAACGTTGGTATGCAGGTTATAAAAGCTACAATGCCCTGCAATCTGTGATAGAAAAAGTTCCATGTTGAGTCTGAAAGTTTAATATTTTTTGTTCCAAATATATTAAGGAATTAAGGATAGCATAGAATATTAAGCACCATTCTGATGCAGCAAATTGAATACAACTATGTACACATCAAATTTAGCGCGCATTGGCTGTACCGTTAGATGTGGAACATAAAGGGTTGATTCCTAGCTACAAGTCTGTCGTGTGTGCATATAATTCACAATAAAATACCTTCTAATTATGCCTTCCAATTGTGCTCTTCTGACATTGTCATTGGATGGAAATCCAGCGTCATCCCAATCCTCTGGATTTTCATTTTTGCACCTTATAATTAGGCTTCTCAAGCAGTTTTCTTCATTTTCATTTAATTGAAGTTTCTTTATTTGCTCTTTCATGATCAGTAGTGGTCCAATTAACCAGTCAAACAGTTTATCCCTTGGTCCATTAATTCTTGTCAGCTCTACATCATCGGCTGCAAAATCCAACTGCAATGATCATGATATGAAATAGAAAACTAGCAAAATCACAGCTCAGGAGAAAAGTATTAGCAAAGACCTACAGATCACCAACCCAGAAGAGTTTGATTTTGCAGAGGCAAGCAGACACTGTAATAAGGTCCAGGCTGGAAGTGTGGTGCTCAGTGTCTTACAATCACCCTTTGTAATGCATGCCTCAATGTCCTTGATATTTATCAGGCCATCACGAAGGAGGATCCTACTATTCTCCTCGCAGGATTTAAATAACCAATCCCATACCTGTAACATTGAATCTTAACTTATGAAGGTCATAGGAATATAATCTTATTAAATTTTGTATGTTGAGAACTCCATACATGCACTGGCTTATATTGATGGATTGCCCACTTCAGCGTTCTTGATCTTTGTGAAAATAGTTTTGATTCCAATGAGTTTGCTCTCCTGTTGCTCAGGCCACTATTGCCATCATCTGTTTTCAAGCCCATGTTTTTTCGATATTTAGGCCTGGCTGTCACATAGATGACAAAAAGTCAAAACTCAATGCACATTTCAAATGTATTCACTCATCTCAAATTGTAGCAATGAATAGTTTTAATTGATGAAGTTCACACTTTCTATTCCGTATCACCAAAGCCCTCTAGAAGATGTGCTTGGTATTTGGGAGTGTGAGTGCAGACTGAACAAGCAATTGATTCTGATAAAGTACCTGGGCAGGCATGATCCTTCGCTCAGATAGAGTAAATCATTTACATACTCATCAAATAGTGAAACCACTGCCATAACATAGGCAAGCCCCATCAAGAGCGAGTCTTCCTGGAAATTTATGGATCTTTGTTCAGTTAAAACTTGAAAGCAATACAAAGAGACCTATCAACATATCAAAACCTGTGACACGGACACAGTGAAATGACATGGAAAGAAGACTTGTGGCAGACGTGATAGACTATCACCACACTGTAAAGTCAGAGAAAGAAGCTGGATACTATTGCACCTATCACAGCTCCTACAACAGCCAAACGCCACAGGATAATGGCAAGACCAGCAAATGGAACACAAACTGTCTCCAAGAATGGCCCTTCTCTACCAACCAAGTCTTCTAATAGCCTTTTCCATCCTTGGAACAGCATGTTTGGGCTTATCCACAGTGCAAGAACTGTAATCAGAAGCACATCTACAGGCAAGGCAGTCAAGATCACCAGCAAACAACTGGGCAATTTCGACAACCTAGAAAGAACAAGATCGAATCATCTCAAGAATATGATTTTTGTCCCCCCCTTTTTTTTCAGAGCACCAAAGGAAAAATGTCTTACTCTATATCCATGGGCTCTTCATTTTCTGGTACTTTTTCACTTAATTCATCCATGTAAGAGAAGTAAGAATGGAAGGAAAAATCTGTGAAGTCACGCACCACTGTGCAGCTCCCTTTGATGGTAGATAAACATCCATCCTTGTAACAAGAAGTTGATCCAGAACTCAAATTACAACTAAATCCATTTATCTTAGCGTTATCCTAATCACAAAGCACCAATTGGCTATAGTAAATCTATATAGCATCCTTTTCAGTACTCTTTTGTTCTTAATAAACTCGTGTGAGTACTTGAACGTGTGATGAAGCTAAATTCACAGGGTTTCCCCAGCATACGAGGCTCCATTTCACCGGGATTGAGGCAGGGCATTATATTATGTTGAAACAATTGAAATGCAAACACTGGAGTAAATTTGTTTGAAAGTAAGGAGAATTAAAAGATAAAAATAGTTGGGTTTTAGAGACTTCAAGTGTCACAAACAGATGCAATAAAAAAATGGAGCAGCTTATTCTCTTTGCACAATTGTTATTATTATTTTGGGGGAATAATCCAAAGACCAAAAGGCATTGAATTACCATATATAAAGAAATCACAATTATGTTGCATTGGCAGATTCAAATAGGCATCGTCATCAAGTCATGGAAATATTAAGAAAATTCTCAATGAAAACAATTAACGAAATTGTTAGAGGGCATAAAAGAAAAACTTACAACAAAACAATGGTACCATTTGTCTCTAACATTCTCCCCAGTAGCCTCAAAAGTAGCAAGAAGAGGAGCAAAGAACCCATATCCAATTCCACCCAAAATACTTGCAACAATTCCAAGGAGTGGCCAAAGAACCAAAGGCAGTGGCAACAATAACAGCACCACAGTCTTGAGAACCAGCCCAAGCCTCTCGGTTCTTCAACAACAAACAGGAACAGTAGTAATAAGACTGCATCAAATTCAGAAACTGCAGTATAAATACATCAAATTCTATGATGCTAAGGGAAAGCATACCTTGCTACACAGTAGAAAGTCCATACAAAATGAGCAACCCAAAGCCCAATTATAACAGCTGAATTACCGATCACAATAATCCCCACTACCAATGGACAAATTATGACACCTACGCCCCAAAAAAAAAAAAAAAGATTTATAGTAAATGGATACTTACACTACAAATATATCTATAAATATATTAGAATATCATTTCTCACATTTTGCATTACATTACGAGACAGAGACTCCAATACTAAATAAAATACCTTTGAGAAAGCCAAGGATGAGGAGCAAGAAGAAGAAGGGCAAGAAGTGCAAAAAACTCCATAGCTTAGCAAGAAAACCAACAGGAACTCTCATGGCTTTTTCCTTAAAATATCGTTAATTGAATTTGAAGTGGAAAAACCACTTTCATTTATCCATATCTTGCCGCTATAGCTCGATGCCTTATGAAAAGTGGGTTTATGCTACGTGGCATGAGACGATGATCCAGAGAGACACGTGGCGATCTGTAGATGTGGAAGTCGCGTGACAGGGCGACACTCCTTTTCCGGTTTCATCAAGGTTTTGGCGGGAACTAGCCGCCTACTATGCTTATAAGCTTAGCTTTTGTCAACATTATTTGGGCTCACATTGGGCTTTTAATCCAAACCCGCTTCAGTTCAATGAACAAAGCCCACTAACTATTAAATATTATCATAAAAATATCACAAATAAAAAACATCCTTTCCATATAATATTAAATAATTAAATACATTATAAGTAAGAATAAAGAACTACGATATTTCTTTCTTTTACTCTTTTCATTTCTTATTTCGCTTTACAGTTGAAGTGTCGCAAAGTTTTCACTGATAAGTTTTCTCCTATTTTCTTTGCTTCTTCTTCTTCATCTTTTGCATAGGCTTTACTTAAGTGCATATCATCTCTTTTCTATCAGGAAGATATCCATTTGATCACAAAATTGCTATATTTTGGCATAGGCTATTCAAGACCTGATGATGAAAACAAATAGTGGTTTTACTTGAATTATAACTTAAATTTGTCATCTTCATCATCAACTTATAAGCTTATGTACAACACCTTCATACATATATGTATTGGAGAAATAAGGAAGTTTGTTGCAGCTTACGGAGCACCGTACACTACTAATAAGCTATAAAATTAAAGGATCAAAAAGAGAAACAGATCGGTAGAGAAAGCTGGCAAATAAGTGGTGGGAGATAGTAGATATGGCATTAATAGTTGGTTATGAGCCAATAGCTTCAGGTTCTCACTATGTTCACCACCTCCTCAAACCCGATCTTCATCTACAAAGACCATATTTTCCACCTTAAACATCACCCGATTCTAAAGACAACACCTTATCCTAGTCCAAAGATCACAAGCATCAATAGCTTAGTGACAACCTCGTAGCCACCAACTTAAGCACTAATCGTTGCCTTATTGGCTCCAGGAACAAATCCAAGCCTCCCATCATTATCATACATGATAGTCCTAATGCCATGTGTTAGAGGTTTCGATCAGTAGTGACATCATGGAGAACATATCCTATTATGCAAGGAAGAGGAATTTGTGTGCTGAGTGGAAACAACACTATTGCAAATGTTATATTGAGGTAACTTAAAGGGAGTGTGGTCACTTTGAATAGTAGGTTTGAGATTCTTTCATTGTCTGAAATGGCGCTTACTCCACTAGCATTGCTTGGGGCCGGAGGAGGGGGGACTATTTATATTCTTGTCTGGTGGACAGGGACAAGTTGTAGGAGGAAGCACGGTGGGGCCGTTGGTGGCTTTTACGCCTGTGGTTTTGATGGCTACTTCATTTGCTAATGCTATGTTTGAGCGTTTGCCTTTAGATAAAAATATAAGAAATAAAAATGATCATAAAAAAGGAAGGAAGCCAAATTGATACATACATGTGTTTTAGCAATAAATTATATGACATTTTTTTATTTCAATTTTGTCGCCTGTATGTTTTAATAATTAATTATATGAAATATTTTATTTATTAGATTTTTATGATAATATGTAATAGTTAGTTAAATTATAAATTTTTGTAAAGTTTATTATTTCATGGGCTTAAATTAGTATATTTGAATTGATACGTATTGAAGTTAGGATAGATATAAAAAACTAACCAAAGTTTAGGATAAATGAGGAATCAAACTTAAAGAATTAATATAGTGCTCTTCCATCTCAGCAAGGCTTAGCTCACATATGCAAGCCACATCATCCACAACACATGCCAAATGAAGCCTCGATAGATTTGTTATAAAACACATTTATGTTAGAGTAAACTGATACATTTTGAAGTTGGGGATAAAATTGAAAAAGTAATTAAAGTTCAGGATAACTAAAATGGTTAGCCATTGAGAAATAAGGAATAAAGTCATAAAATGTCACAGCAACGAAAATACAAAATTTCACTGAAGATGGATGATAATATTTATAACCTTTTTGATTTCTAGAATAGTAAAAAAGGGACACATTTTGAGCTTAGGATCATGTTTACTCTAAAATATAGATTTGCACATAAGCAACACAACTAAAGAATTAGGAGTAGGAAATCCATGAGATAAATAATAAGGAGAATTTTTCGAGAGAGTGTGGATGAGATTCTTATTGTTAAGAGAATGAGAAGAAATCCTATTAATAAAAGATGTAGTAGTAAACATTACTGCACTAAAAAAATATTTAGGTACATTCATTTGAAAAAGAATGGATCAAGTGACATTTAGGAGATGTCTATTTTTACTCTCAATAATTCCATTTTGTTGTGAAGTAATTTATTGAATGAAGGAATGATGGAACACATAGACTCATGAATAATCCTAAATTTGTTAAAGAAAGAATTAGGAGATTGACCGAAATATTATTTGGCATTATTAGCTCTTATTCTTTTGAAGGAAATGCCAAATTGATTATGAAGTAATTTATGGAATGAAGCAATGACAAATTTCAAATTTGTCTTTCATGAAATAAAGCCAAGTAACTTTAATAAAATCATCTACGAAGAAAAAAGCCAACTAGCCTCATTCACATTTGCAATTTTGGAAGGTCCACAAGATTAACATGAATTAAAGGAAATGGTTAAAAAGAACTTTTATTAATAGTTAGAGATGACATTCAACAATGCTTAACAATTTCACAAACTTCATAATGGAACGAAAAGGGAAACTTATTTTTGAAAAAAGGGAAAAGAAAGCGGTCGAACCCATAATGATCAAGCTAAATCCTAATGGAAACCAATAAAAGTCTACTAGAAAACACTTGAAATCTAATCAGTATTCCCTTCTTCTCAAGGTAATATAGGTCATTTCCCTTTCTAGCCCATCCAATCATCCTCTTTAAGTTTTATTCCTAAAACACACAATGATTGGAATCAAAAGTCATAAAGCAATTTAGGGACTTCGTAAGTTGGTGAATGGAGATGTGAGGTTAGGTGCATAAAGGGTACTTTTTAAAGAAAGAGAAGGCAACATATTGACATTACCATGACTAGTAATGATTTTCCATTAGTAATAATGATCAATTTTTTCTTAAGACAAGTTTTGGGTCATATGATCAATTACACTAGAATCAACTATCTAAGAATCCAAGGTAATTGTATTATTTGCATTTAAAAAAGTTATGATATGAACCATACATTGAGTTAATGAGTAGGAACTGAACGATATGGTCTCGAATAAACTCCTCAATTTTTTAATCACCTTACCATTAAATTCTTTGAATAATCATGTCTTTATTAGAGGATTCTTAAGAATTTACCTCATTTGTCATTAAATTGATTCACTTTCTGATTTTTTATTATGCATAATACTTATGATTTTCTATACAACTTGAAGTAATTACCTCTTGTGTGCATGAGTTTTTATAAAGAGTGTATTAGAGATAATTACAAGAAAATGCTTTATTCAACTCTTCTTTATTCTTAATCCTTTTTTTTTTTACCACATTTATTATGACCTCTAACTACAAATATAATAGAACCAATAACTATGGAATTAACATCTAGCATCACCAATCATTGACTCTCTTATGTTCAAACAATAGAGAAGGTTTCATTCAGCATTGGCAATTTTTCCTTCCTAAGAATTTAGACATGAGCTTGATTAAATTTAACATTTAGGCCTACCAAAAATCAAACACTCAATTCGCTTCTTTGTCTTGCAATAGTGTTTGAATGTCTTCAACTTAACTCAATTTCAAATTCTGAAAGCCAATCTCTTGCCAAAGACTAGTCATCATATTATAATATTTTATGTTTGTGAGATTACCTTGCTTGGTATTAATGATCTTAGTTTTTATTTCATATATATAATTAAAGCATCTTGATCTTTGAAAAAAGTGCTACACATAGTCTATTTCACTTCCTTAATAAATTTAATAAACAATTATAATTATATGTAGTTGTATAGAGTTCATCATCCATGTTATGATGGTAGTAACTTCAATTCTTTAAATTTGGGATCTTTGTTGTCTAGTACTTCTCTAACAATATGATTGGGCTTATCTTTCCTTTTGAGATTAAGTCTCATAATCCTAGTCCATTGTAAGTAATTCTTACCATCTAATCAAAATACCAAGTTCTAAAATTCATTAGAATAATCTTTAGTGATTCAAGTGATATAGTTTGCGAGACAATAAAATATGAGATATTTTTAGAGATGTTGGACATCTTCAAAGTAATAAAAGGGTGATGTCGGATTAGTAGTGAAGAATAGAAGATTAACGAGAATAATGAATTGTAAAGAAATGGCAAATGAAGTTGTAAAGAATGAAAGTTATTATTCATTATATTGAGTTTGTCCTTATATACAAGCTAAAAAAAGGATAGAATCAACATTCAAAGCTTGTAACCATCTACATAGCGAAATCAACAAACTAACTAGCAATAATTAAATACAATTAATTTATTGATGAAGTTACTAAGCTTGACTTGAAGATGAACTAAGCTGATGAGCTGGAAAACTTGGTAACTAACTACGTTCAAAGAAGCTTGATTTTATTAGCCCCTCTTAAGCTGTAACATACAAATTTCGTATGCAAAGTTTGGAGATGGCATGCTGGAAATCATAGATTAGAAGCGTTTTGGTAAGACAATCTATAAGTTGATTTATAGAGGAAACAAAGATCAAATGAATGATTCTAACATTAAGCTTTTCCTTTATAAGGCGACATTCAATCTCAATATTTTGGGTTCTTTCATGGAACATGGGGTTTAGAGCCATATGGATAGTAGATTGATTGTTATAATAAAAAAGAGCAGGGGAAGAATGGAAAACATTCAAGTCTTTTAACAAATATAATAGCCATTGAAGCTTATAACAAGCATTTGCCTTGGTTTGATCTCAACTTCTGATAAGGATCTAGATAGTGTGATGCTTTTTAGATTTTCAAAAACCAAAGAGTTGCCAAAGAAAATATAATAATCACTAACTGATTTTGTGGTGTCTATGTAAGTTGCCTAATTAAAATCAACAAAAGCTTTCAATTTAAATGAGCTAATATATGAGAAAAACTAAGCCTTGCCTTAGTGCTTGCCTCAAATATCTAAGCACAGAATGAGCTACGTGCATATGATTGATAGAAGGACAATCCAAGAATTGAGAAAGTGATTGAATGGCAAAGGTTAAGTCAAGCCTAGTGTTACAAAGATATAACAACTTCCAATGGGATTTCTATAACTAGCAAATCATGATATGGATCACCATTTCTTTTAGAGAGCTTAGCAAAAGAAGATAAAAAAATATTAACTTGTTTAGTAGAAAGAGAGATTGTGTTAGTAAAGAGATTTAAGGCAAGTTATTGCTTTCATAAGATTTTGCCACTTTCAAGCTTAGAAAATATTTTAGCTCTCCTAGATCTTTGATATTAAATTATTCATGCAAATAAGATTTGATATCTAAAATGAGCTAAGTACTATCACTAGACAAAATCACATCATCAATATAAACCAATAAGGCAATGGAGGAGGGGCCATGAGATTTAGTAAATACAAAGTTATCTAAAAAGGCTTGGAGAGAACCATGCCAAGGAAAGCTAAAGTAAGTTTGGCATGCCACTGCTTATTAGTTTGTTGAAGTTCATATAAGGACTTAGTGAGCTTGCAAACCTCATTAGTTTTGGCAGAGGTGAAGCCAGGTGGAAGTTGCATATACACCTCTTTATGCAAATCTCCATAAAGAAATGCATTTATTGATATCAAGCTACTACAAATGCTAACCTTTGATTATTTCCATTGCCAAAAAGGTTCGAATGGTCACCATTTTTGTTACAAGTAAGAAAGTTTATAGGCAATCTAAAACCATGCTATTGAGTATACCCTTAGCTATAAGTCTGACCTTACATCTTTCAACAGTCTCATCTATTTTGATTTAACTTTATAAACCCATTTACATCTGATGGGTTGCTTGCCAAGTGGTAGAGCAATAAACTCCTATGTATTAGTACTTTGAAGAGGAAAATTCAATGACTTTACATGAGTGAAAGGGACCTTAGCACCATTTAGCAAATAAACAAACACACCTTAAACCATATAAAATTGTTTAAATAACTGTAAGCTAAAGGTGATATGATCTGTAGCACTAATGTCAAGAATCTAGTCAAAAGAAGAGTGTTTTTGAATAGAAACATTAAAGCAATAAAGAGTACCTGAATGTTCAGGTTGAGACACAAAGTTGTTGAAGAGAATATTAATATGAGTAGGAGATTGTCTATTCTTAGTTGAATGTTGTTGTAGCATAGTCACCAATTGAGAATAATACTCCAAAGTGATGAGAGGTATATTAATATTATTTTATGGAAAAAGATTATTGATAAGGGATTGCTAGGATGAGCAATGTTATTGTTTGTAATGTCAAGTTTATCATTAGGGGAAATGACATAGCTATGTTTAGCAATAGGTTGAGAATCATGTGTAACTTCCAATTGATTGGTAGTAAGTCTATTAAATTGATTCCTTGACTTATATCTAGGCGGATAGCCATGCTTCTTATAGTAGACATCCATAATATGGCCCATATAGCCACAAAAAGTGCATTTATAATTGCTTCTTATTGCTCCTCTAGTATTAGAGAATTGAGAATTTGTAGATTGCATACTTATTGGTACATTAAATCTCATTGGTTGATTAAGTGCAACATAAAAATCATTACAATTGACTAACCATAGAAAGCTATAGGCTTTATCATTCCAATAGATGTCATGGCTCTTAACTGCCTTTCATGTTGTAGTACTCAAGCAAATACCTTGTTGATAAAAGTTAGGGGATCAAGTAACATTATCTATGAATGGACAATGTGAACTCTTTTATTTAAGCCCTTTAAAAATCTAATCACATAGTCACCTTATTGATAAGCTTTTACGATATTTAAAGCACTATAATTTTAGGATTGCAAATTCAATTAGGAATATGCCTGAGATTTGTTAGTTCATTCCACAACACCTTCAATTTTGTGTAATATTTTATAATTGAGAGATTCTTCTATTGGAGTATATATATCTCCTCCTGAAGCTCTACAATACGAAAAGCATCACCTTATGAAAAATGATCCTGAAGATTATTCCAAACATCTATTACGACATCTAACCAAATCACACTTTTCTTAATGGAAGCATAAACCACTTGTAAGAGCCATGATTGAACCATAGTGTTACATTTTTCCCATGCTTGAAAATCTTCATCATCATGAGCTGGAATTTTAATACTTCCATCAACAAATTTCAATTTATTCGTAGACTGTAATGTCATTCTCAAAGCTCATGCCAAGAATGATAGTTTGATTTGGATAGAATTAGTGTCACAAGTACCAAAAATGGATTTTCATTAGGATGATGGGAATATGGGCAAGTAGGGTCTAGATATATGGTTTTGTTGGAGGAAAATTATGCCATTATTGGAGAAATTATTAGAACATTTGCTATAAAAGGTAAACAAAATTTGCATAAAGGAACTTGCAATTAAAAGAGGATTTGAATGATGAAAAAAACTTCAGTTTTGAACAAAGATTTAGAATATGTAAAGGTTGCTTGGTTGCTAAGAAAATGAAAGAAAACAAGAGAGAAGAGAGAAAATATGCTCTGACACCATAATGAATTGTAAACAATTGACAAATGAAGTTGTAGAGAATGAAAGTTGTTATTCATTAGACTAAGTTTGTCCTTATATAAGAAAAGGATAGAATCAACGACCATTGACAGCTTCTAACTAACTACATAGCAAAATCTACAAACTAACAATAATTAAATTTGATGATAAAGTTATTAAGCTCGGCTTGAAAATGAGCCAAGCTGATGAGCTAACTTGCTAACAATGTTGAGCTGGAGAGCTTGGTAACTAACTGCACTCAAATAAGTTTGATTGTATTAAAGAATAAGAAGTTAGAATGATAAAGGCCAAAAAGAAAAAAAAAATAGAGAAAGCAATAATGTTGGGAGGCGACGAAGGCCAATAGATTAGGCCCACAGTAGTATAAGAGCAATGAAGGCTAAGATGTGTGATGGTAGAAAAAGAAATCCTAGGAGAGTTCTAATACCATGAATGTAAAAGTTCTCAAAACCTTAATTATAGTGAGGGACTAAAGCTCTAATATAAACAAGTGCATGTATAACTTTAAAAAATAATATATCCTAAAGAATAGGAAAAATAAAATAGATTAGAAAATTAAACAGAGTAGAAAACTAAATAATATATATTAAATACAATAATATTTTAGCTTTCAAATAAGAAAAATATCTAAATCCTAAGAATATCTAATAATTACAAATTATTTAACAAAAGTACACTATCAACAATTTAAGAGTGCACAGTTTAAATTTAAAGAAGGTGATCACAATCATAAACATAAAGTCAAATTAAATATATATGGGGGCCATATATTAGAAATCAAATTTGGGAAAGTGCAACTAATTTTTTATAAGTGAGAGTGATGATTTGGATCTAATTATTGTAAAATCTTCTTTTCAAAATTTCAAAACAATCTCTAAATATCAACGTCTAAAATTTGGCACTTTCAAATTTAAAATTGATTATGTTGAGTATGTGTAAAAGATTTAAAAAAAAGCCCTTACAAAAAATAAAATAAACAAAAAAGTTTAGATAAATTTATACTATTATTTATAAATTGTGAGTAAAAAAAAAATGAAATATCAATTAGATAGACATAAAAGTCAATGGATAATATTATCATAGAATATATAAAAAAGTTTGTATATGTTAATAATTCATTATAAATTCCAAACTTTAACAATCAGATAAGATTTTCTATATTACAAATCGATTTGTTAACCAATTAATTAATACTTTTCTTTATTTATTTTTTAACCCTGAAATCTTAAAACATGTGTGCACACGCATGCATGCACACGTGTATGTGTGTGTGTATATATATATATATATATCTAAAAAACGATTTAGGAAAATTAAAGTAGCTTTGTATTTGTCAATAATGAAGAAAAGAGATCACTTAACTAATAACTAGTAATTCTTTTTATATATTCTTTGGTTGCAGCATATATATATATATATCAATTAATACATAAATTATTCTGTTAATATTGTAATTATCTATATATCTTTTAAAAAAATATGTTCCCTGACAAGGGAGCTATTGAATTGAAATTACTACAAAATAAATGATCACGATTCTATTTGCACGATGGTCCCTTGTCAAGTACAAAAAGCTGCTTTGACACTAACTATCATCACGCCACGTAGTGGCTAAAATCAACCTAGCGTGATATTCGAAGCCTACTAAGCTTCGGAAAGTTAAAAAAAAAATTTCTTTGTTTAAAAATATTTATCTTTTTAAAAAGAATTTTTTTAATATAATTATTATTCTACTATTATAAATTAATATTAATTATTTATTTTTTAAATATGCCTCTATTATTATATTTTTTTCTCACTATTTTTCTTTAATTAATTTGATTAAAAATAAATTAAGAATATATTTATCTATATAAATCAAAAATTATTTTTAATTAACAATTTTATTAATTTAAACACAGAGTTTTAAAATAATAAATATTATAAAATGAGGGGAGTACCATATTGTTGTAGTTGTGGTTTAAATATATACCCTATTATTTAGATGAAGAAGGTGCATTAATTAGGACTTTCTAATTAAATTGAATGTTTCTTTGTGTTTGTGTTGATTGTACTGTGATGTTTGTTTTTGTTGATTTGGTTCTTATTTTAGGTTTGTCGATCTTTGAACGACAAAAGATTGAATGGGCGTGTTGTTGGTTGTTGCGCAATTCGAATGAAGATTAGCGTTCTTGCCGATGAAGATCAACATCCTTGCCGATGGAGATCGATTGTATGTGATTCTGTGAACCAAAAAAAAAAAAAACACAAAATCGAAGGGGGAGGGTGCCTTGGTTCTCAAATCCACGACCCTAAGGCTCAGATGCTTGAGTTTTGCCAATTGAACTTGGTGATTTACTTGTTAATTTCTTATGCGGACAAATATTTAGATAAGCAAAGCTTATATTCATGTGCTTCATAATATATATTTTAATTTTATTTCAATAGTTATATATATATATATATATATATATATATATATATATATATATATATATGTGGTTTATATATAATTAATTGTCAGTTTATTATTTAGTGATATTAATTTTGTGATAAAATTAAATAAATAAAAATAAATATTTGTTTTGCACATATATGAGAAAATAATCATGTGTTTGAAATTAAGGTTTATCATGTTTAGTACCTTGTATATTTTTGGAATATATATTTATATTTAGTATGTATTTTAATTGGACTTTTATAAATCTCTAATTAAAAATAATTTATGAGTTGATATGAGAGTTACTGTCAAAGTGAGACATTCATTGAAATTAATAGAGTTATTTTTAATTTTTACTAAGAGATAATTCCAAATCAATGTATATAATAATCTGCCCAAAGAGGGTTATTAGATGCATTGATTTTGGAGTGCTTGTTGAGATAAAACTATTTGTGCTTAGAGGTGCATTAGTTTAGAGAGTCTGTTTGCTCAAAGGGGATAGATTTATCGAAACTCGTGTGATCTCAATTATGTGTTTCATAACTAGAAATTCTTTTGCATGCGTATGTTCTGCCCAAAGGAAAATATGTAATTATACCAAGATTTCCTAGATTGTGTAAATTATAAATTTGATTTTTGTACATAGCTCAATTCTAATACATGTTTTTGTTTTGTCACAAACAGTCTCGTTTAGTCTCAACAACAGTACTGCGACTGTTGAACTCTTGATTAGCACCAACTTTAAAAGGTGGAAAGACGACATCTTGTTTGTTTTAGGAATAAGTGAGATTGATTATGCCCTTTATGAAGATGAACCTGTTAAACCCACCCGTAAAAGTAATATTGAAGAAAAAGAACTACATGCCAAGTGGGAGAGATCGAATCGTCTCAGTCTTATGGTCACAAGAAAAACTATTCCTAAATACCTTAGGAGTAGTTTACCTACTGATGTTACTGCCAAAACTTTTCTTGCTGCTGTAGAAGATAGATACTTTATATCTGATAAGGCTGAGGCTAGGACCCTAATGAGTCAGTTAACCAGTATGAGATATATCCATAGTGGGAATGTGAAGGATTATATTCTAAATGTGGTTCAACTCCAAACCAAACTTAAAGGTCTTAAGCTTGAAATTTTTGATGAATTTATTGTTCACCAAACTTTAAACACCTTACCTCCTGAATTCAACCAAATTAAGACTGTCTATAACACTCAAAACACTATTTGGATCATTAATGACCTTATAACCAAATGTGATGCTGAGGAAAAGAAAATTAGAAAGGAAAAGGATAAGGTTGTCATGCTATTGACACAACCTAGGGCTGATCCTAAAAAGGGTAGAGGTAAGTTTAAACCTAATTATTATGCTCCTAAAAGAAATCAGAATTTTAAATGGCATGGTAGGAGTTAGACCAAGAGAGGGGGAGACTTTGGAGTTGTACACAAAAGTAAAGTGAAGTGTTTCTTTTGTCATAAAAAAGGTTATAAGAGAAAAGATTGTCATCAATTCACAACTTGACTAAAGAACAAAGAAGAAGAAGGTATTCCTTTGGCTTATGTTTGCTTTGAATCTTATATGGTTGATGTATCACCAAATTTTTGGTGGCTTGATAGTGGTGCAACTGCTCATGTTGCTATTACCTTGCAGGGGTTCATAAGTAAAAGAAAGTCAAGTGAAAGTGAATCCAAGCTTAGAGTTGGAAACAATTTGGAGATAAATGTCAAGCAAGTAGGAGTAGTTAGATTAATCTTGGAATATGAATTTTGTCTAGTTTTAGAGAACACCTTTTATGTTCAATCTTAAAGGAGAAATTTGGTTTTTATTTCTGTTTTGGATAAAATTGGATATCATTTTGCTATTGGTAATAGAAAAGCTAATATATTTTTAGATTCTAAATTAATTGATGAATGTATTTTGTTCGATAATTTATATAGACTGTGTTTGGATGATGCGAGAGATTGTGAAACCAACATTATGACCAAACGATCCTCAATTAAAGAAAAATCCTTTTCATTGTGACACAAACGTTTAGGTCACATATCCAAAGAAAGAATTAGAAGACTAGTAAAAGATGACATTCTTCTTTCTCTTGATTTTGAAGATCTAGATGTTTTTGTGGATTGTATAAGAGGTAAATTGACTAAAAATAAAAAGAAATGTGCTAATAGAAGTTCAGATCTTCTAGAGATTATTCATACCGATATTAGTAGACCTTATTCACATACTATTTGTGGCAATAAATATTTTATTACCTTCATTAATGATTTTTCACATTATGGTTATTTATACTTGATAAAGGAGAAATCAGATGCTATTGAAATGTTCAAAATTTTCAAAATTGAGGTTGAGAAATAATTAGGAAAGGTCATTAAAATTGTGAGGTCTGATAAAAGGGATAAATATTATGGCAAATATAATGAGACTGATCAACATATGTGAGAGTTTGCCAAACATTTGCAAGAATATGGAATAATTGCTCAATATACCATACCTGGTCGTGCTAAATAAAACGGTATCACTGAAAGGCGCAATTATACTTTGAAAGATATGATGAAGAGCATCATAAGTAGGTCTAACTTACCTGAATTCTTATGAGGTGAGGCTGTTAAAATTGCCCTTTATATTTTGAACCGTGTCCCTAGCAAATTTGCACCTAAAACACCTTTTAAGTTGTGGATTGGTAAAAAACCTAGTTTGACCCATTTTCGAGTTTGGGGTTATCCTGCTGAGGTTAGAATATATAATTTAAATGAGAAAAAGACTGACCTTAAAACTACTCGTTGTTACTTTATTGGGTACCTAACTCATTCTAAAGGATACAAGTTCTATTGTCCTACATGTGGCACAAGGATTGTAGAGTCTATGACTGCGAAGTTTTTTGAGATGGATGTTACTGATCTAGACATTTCTCAACCGCCTATTCATAGTGTACAAAATGAAATTCCAACCATTCCTTTGCCTTTATCACATGAAAGGATTATAAAGGTTCTAGTTCATGTAGGTAGTAGTGGTGAGGGTGCAATTGATCTTCCTCCTCCTGTTGACAATCCTCCGGAGTCTATTGTAGTTTAACCATTACCTGTTACAAGGTCTGTTAGTGCTAGAAGGTCAACAATTCTAGATGATTATGAGAATCCTCCGGTGCCTGTTGTAGTTGAACCATTACCTGTTAGAAGGTCTATTAGGGCAAGAAGGTCAACAATTCTAGGTGATTATGAGACTTATCTTGGTGAAGGTGATTATAATATAGGTCATGTTATTGATCCTGTATCTTATGATGAGGTTGTTAATAGTGTTTGTTTTGATTTTTGGATTGATGCTATGAAAGATGAGATGACATCAATGAGTCATAACAGAGTTTGAAAACTAGTGGAACTTCCTTCTAATAATAAACCCATAGGTTGCAAATGTGCAAATGGGTATTCAAGACCAAAAAGGATTCTAAAGGAAAAGTTGAGAAATTTAAAGCCAGATTGGTTGCTAAGGGGTTTACACAGCGCGGGGGTGTTGATTATAATAAGACTTTTTTCCCTGTTTCCTTTAAAGATTCCTTTAGGATAATTATAACATTGGTTGCTCATTTTGATTTAGAATTACATCAAATGGATGTCAAGACGACATTCTTAAATGATGATTTGGGTGAAGAAGTTTACATGGTGCAACCGGAGGGTTTTAAAGAAAGTGGTAAAGAACACTTAGTTTGTAAGCTGAAGAAATCTATTTATGGTCTTAAGCAAGCTTCTCATCAATAGTATCTAAAATTTGATAAGGTAGTTACTTCATTAGGCTTCACATAGAATAAGATAGATCAGTGCATTTATCATAAGATCAGTGGGAGTAAATTTATATTTCTTATTCTCTATGTTGATGATATTTTGTTAGCTAGCAATGACATGAGGATGATTTGTGAAACTAAGTAGTTACTCTCTAGGACTTTTGATATGAAAGATCTTAGAAAGACATCTTTTGTCTTGGGTATTGAGATTCATCGTCATCGGTCCCATCATTTATTAGGTCTTTCTCAAAGGGTCTATATTGAGTGTGTGCTCAGTAGGTTCAATATCCAATCTTGTAAAGGTGGTGATACTCCTGTGGTGAAAGGAGATAAATTTAGTAAGGAGCAGTGCCCTAAAAGTAATATAGAGATACAAACCATGAATAATATTCTTTATGCAAGTACAGTTGGCAGCTTGATGTACGCCCAAGTGTGTACAAGACCAAATATTGCATACGTTGTTGGTGTTCTTAGTCGATATCTTTCTAATCCTGGGTGGGATCATTGGGTAGCTGCTAAGAAGGTAATGAGATACTTGCAAAAGACAAAAGATTATATGTTGGTTTATAGGCGTGTGGATGATCTTGAAGTAGTGGGTATTTGAACTCTGATTTTGTAGGTTGTCAAGATGATATGAAGTCCACTTCAGGTTATATTTTTATGCTTGCTGATGGTGTTGTTTCGTGGAAAAGTGTTAAACAAACACTTACATTTTCTTCTACTATGTAAGCTTAGTTTGTTGCTTGTTATGGTGCTAATACACAAGCTACATGCTTGAAGAATTTTATTTCTGGTTTGCTTGTGGTTGATTCTGTTGCTAGACCACTTGGAATCTATTGTGATAATAATGTTGTTGTGTTCTTCTCTGAGAACAATAAAAGTTCAAGTGGTTCTAAGCATATGAAAATTAAATATCTTACAATCAGAGACTTAGGGAAGAAAGGGTACATTGAGATTCGGTACGTTAGTACTAATTTGATGTTAGCTAATCCTCTAACTAAAGGACTCAGACTCATAATTTTCAAGAAACATGTTTGTGATATGAGTGTTGTGGAATATTTTGATTTGTTTGGTTAGTGGGAGTTTTGTCTTTGTAATTGAACGTCTAAGTTAAATAATTTTGCTACATTACTTATTCATATTTATTTATATGAGTTGACTGGTTTGTGGTTGTTTGTTATGCGTATGTGCACATTCTATATATATGTAGCATGCTATAAGTTGTGGGTGATGTGCTTAAGATTAGTGTGATTATCTTAAGCTATGTTGGTTTTCAATTGTGTTTTTGGAAACAAAGGCTAAGACATATATTGTGTGTGTATTTTCAAAATGAAAATAAAAGTCTTATTGTGAAGTCTTGTGAATTTTTTTTGCTCATTTGAGCATGTGTGAAAGAGAAATATTTGGAGGACTGACGAAGAAAATAATGTATTGATCACATGTGAGTGTTATTTTCTTGCTACACTGCCATATCGGAATCTAGGTTAGTTAAGTTGTCAATGTTTGTGACTATGGATTGGTATTATGTCAATAAAGGGCATAACTACTGTAATGATCCGATATTGATAATTTAATGTGGATAAGATTCTGTTTAAGGTGTCATTTTATCAATAAACTATACGTTTTCTAAAATTTGTGGCCACATTTGTGTTTAAAGTATTTAGTCCAAGAGTCGTTTTCAAAAAGTGTTTTCTTTCATAAAACATGAAAACACCATAATTAATATTGTCTAAGTGCGAGAATGTTGAAATTTTTATGTGAGCCAATATTAATTATGAGTTTGTTTTAATTATTTATAAAACAGACTAAATAATATAGTTTATTGATTAGTGGGTAAGCTCAATTGAAATAGTGATCAATTGAGTTATGGACTTGTGACACCTTTAGTGAGCCGATATGGAAGACAGTCAGTGTAGGCTTATTTTAACATGAACCTATGATGAGTGGACCTGTTAAAATTTATTATAAATACGCTATATCCCCTCTCATGCCTTCATAATGAAAACCCAAATTGCTACGTCCATTGTGGCCGTCTTGTGAGAAGGTCAAGGAGAGGAAAACTCAACTTTTCGTTTTCAACCATTCTGACCTATCACTTTAATGTTCAATTTCAACGGTTGTAATCATGACGCAAAGCAATTTGGGATCAAACGCGAAAACAGGTATGCAATTTGTTTTCGCGTAATTGTTAAAGTTGATATTCTAAATTTATGTACTAGATCCTGAATAAAAATTATTACAGGCCAATGTAGCTTTCTGCTGCTATAAAAGAGGACTTAAGACTGTGTATGCAACTGCGTCAACATTTGATGGATAAAGTTTTGTCACCTAGTGATTTTATCTGGCATGAATCTAAATTAGTTTCATATCCAAAGAGTGTGAGAATACCGGACAGTCTTACAAAATGAAAAAGGAATTAAGACTGAGGATTGAGAGTCAAGAAGTTTCGGATTTTATTTTAACTGCAGGTTATTAATTTAGTTTGTTTGTTGGTTGTTTTGCTTTTTTCACAGGGGCCACGGGCAACTTGGTATGAGCGTCAATTGTATTTCAATTCGATTCGGGTCCTATGCAATGTAAACACATCCGATTATTTCAATCCTAAGAACGATGCATCATTTCCTGAAATCAATCTAATAACAGGAGAAATTGCAGGCTTTACTGTTGGCTTGTCTCCGTCTAATCGAACTATCCTAGCATTCTTTGCAGGTACAATGCATGGAAAATTAAGACCAATCCTTTTCCAGCATTGGACGGAAAAAGATAAAGATGTACTGGTTTATGAAGAACTTCCTGATGGACTTTCATATCATGAGATGATGAAGAAGAGCAGATATTTCATTTGTCCGAGTGGGCATGAAGTTGCTAGTCCAAGAATTGCCTAGGGCAATTTATGCAGAGTGTGTTCCAGTTTTGATATCACAGAATTATGTGCTTCCTTTTAGTGATGTTCTTAATTGGGAATCATTTTCAATTCAGGTTTCATTTAGTGATATACCAAACCTGAAGAAACTGTTAATGGAAATACCTGAATATAAATATCTAAAAATGCAGAAAAATGTGAAGCACGTGCAACCACATTTTCTTATTAATAATCCTCCCAAGAGATTTGATGTATTCCATATGATACTTCATTCGATCTGGCTGCGAAGGTTGAATGTACCAATTACTACTTAATTGTTATACTGGTTCATCCATAGGACATGGATATGTCATTGTAGTTATAAATTAAGGTTACAGTTGTATCATATGAGGACAGTTTTTGCTACTATCCTTTTTTTTTTCTTTTTTTTTTTTTAAAAAAATTCATTTCATGATAATCCTTTTTCAGAACATTGAAAATGTTTAATAAGATATAGTATGTCAGAGTTTGAATTTCTGAGCTCTTGCATTGCAAACTATATTGTATGTAACAAAATACAATATAACATAATAAAAAAAAGAAAAAGAATTCTGCATTTCTTGCAAACTGAATTTAAAATGCGGTAACTATAGCGTATATAACAAAGTTGCACGAAATCAATTACTTTCTCACATGAGAATGAGCTCCCTTTCTTGCCAAGTAAAATGTTAATGTGTACTTTTTCTAGACTTTTTGGAAAATTGAAATGACAAAAACAAATTTAGTTCTTTTTTCACATTAAATATGGTCAAGTATGATCATTAGCCAAATAAGCAAGTATCATGGCAAATTGAGATAGCAAAAGGGTGGAGTTGGATTATTTTAGGTCATATTATTTTTCAAGTTGGATTTGGATCGTTCAATTTTGAATCAGTTTAAATCATCTATCAAATTTGAAAAATACTTGAGATTGACTTGATATTAATTGAGTCAAGATCAAGATCAAGTAATTCAAATAGTTTGTTAAGTCTGAATACCAAAATACTCCATTCAAGAGATTCATGAACCTAATAGAGTTTTAATCTTTTTTACTTTTTTAGTTTTTATTTTAATAAATTTATATGAATAATTAAATCAAGTCGAGTCAATCTATATTTATGAGCTCTATTAAATTTAATTTGATACTTTAAAAAGATTTAAATGAGTAGTTGAACCGAATTGAGTCAAAATAGAGTATTTCATTGAGTGGAGTTCAAGTTTGAAACATAAATTTTGTTTGAACTCTAACTTAGTTTTATAATTTGAGTCCAAATTTGATAGGATTCAACTTGATTATATCCCTAATAATGAATTATTTTTTAACAATTTTATATAAATATATAAGATAATAAATAATTCTATAAGCCAAAATACACTTTGCACTATTCAAAATTAATAAAACAAATTAGTGAAAAAAATTCGATATCGGTAGAAATAAAATTCAGACTTAAATTTAAATTTTGCATTATCAGAATATGATCTTATTATGTTGTCCACGCCAAGACTAGTTAATTTTTTTTTTTTTTTTTACTTCAATCCAATTATGTCTTAAACTTGAAATTTTTAGTGCAAAAATGCAAGTGGACCCTAAAGCACAACGAATGAATAATAAAAGGCTTTGGAGTGAAGCCCGTTGTATGCGTTGGGCTTGACTCGAATTTTACTATCAACTGAGAAAATCATTGACAAGGGATTTCTTTCTTGTGTCATATATTATATAATAGATAATTACCATAATAAAAAATTTTAAATAAAAAATTAATTGTCATATAAAAAAATTCTAAACAGAAAATTAAAAAAAACCTGAACAATAAAAATTCTAAATAAGAAACTAAAATCATATAAAATTTCTGAATAGGAAATTAAAAGAATTTTAAAAGTAAAAATTCTAAACAATTTCTAAATAATAAATTAGAAAAACCTAAAAAGTAAAAATTAATTTAAACAAGAAACTAAAATTAAAACTAATTTCATTTATTATTCAAAATTCTCAATATATAATAGCTAGCAACAATAGATTGTTAATAATTACTTCATTTGATTTAAATAAATTTTCTTTTAAAATTATGTTACACAAAATTGAAAGTATGAATAAATAGATAATCTATTATTAAAATTATCTCATATATATGTATATAATTTGTAATGATTATTTATTAATTTTATTCTTGATTATGAAATATTTATATTATTTATTTAATTGATTTTCATGAATTTACTTTATCCAAATTTAATACTCCCTCCATCCTAAAAGGGTTGTCTATTATTCCTTTTTGAAAAGTTACAAAACGCATGCGCACTTTCATTAAATCAAAAATATTATGAACAATCTTCCTAATTTACTCTCGTTAATTATTAAATTAAAAAAATATATTTATTATATAATTGAGGGTATAAATGAAAAAATGTATTACAAATGGTAAATTGGCAAAATATTAAATACCTTCTTTTAAGTAATGTAAAAAATAAATGATGACAACCTTTTCGAGACATAAGAAATATTTTTTTTTTAAAATCGTATCACATAAAATTGAATGTAATTAATAAATAATTATTTATTATAATTACCTCTATACATTATTATAAATAATAAAAAATTTATTTTATTATTTTATTTACGTGATAATAAGCTTTTATAAAACAATAATTATAATTATAATCATTCAGTGCAATGGCCAACTTACTACTAGTGATTAATTAGTAGTACCTACATTGATCAAGTTTATTGATGACATGGCCTTGTTAATGTACAAGGGCCGCGTGCATCGTCTCACGTTCCTTAGTTGGTTTCCACAAGTAATAAGCCTTGGGTACAAATAATATTAGTTATCCGCAAGCTATAAGGAAATATAAACCGCAAGCTATAAGGAAACATAAACTGCTTACTGGTTCTATAAATATGTAAAAATCAACCTTAAACCAAAACAATTACTATTGATCAATATTTTCCTTTTCTTTCCGCGATGGCCGTAAACAGTAGAGCAACTGTAAACCTGCATAGCGTGAGACTAAATCTCCAGCCCACTTTCACACTTGAGCTTCGGTTCCAGTTCAAGCACCAAAAATGGGTAAGATTTTTGGATGGCTTTTTAACTTTTCTAGTGGACGAATTTGTGGTTACCCCTATTCCTGTTTTCTGGCACATTCCTTCTCGTCTGCTTTGTGATCGTCACTGTCGGCCCATTATCCGCTTTCTTGATCAGATGCTTTCTTCTGTTTCCTTGAATCTTGACTACCGTTTACGTGATGAGATAGCCAGTAAAATATCTGTCCTTCTTCTTGACCTGAAGGAGTACGAGGGTTCCTTGGAGTTTTATACCGTGGCCAACGTTGAGATTACCCATAAAGAGGTGCTTGATCATGAGGAGATACGTGGTAGTCGCGGTGATGTTGTGGAGGCGCCCACAGCTGCATCAAGAACTGCGCTCAAGAGGTTGAAACAAAGGAGGTTTTATGCGACTGCGGAAGTAGGGGGGGACTGTGCGATTTGTTTGGAGAAATTTTGTGGCGAGATGAAGCTCATAAAGATGCTTTGTGATCATGTGTTCCATGAAGGCTGCATATTTAGATGGTTGAAGGATCGGAATTCTTGCCCCATATGTCGTCGTCCAGTTGAGGATTGATTACGTGCGTGCTGATAATTGATTAGCAATTTTGTTGATTAAGTGAAGGATTTAGATGTCACAGGTTAATGACCTATGTATTATATTTTTATTGTTTTGGTAATGATAATGAATATTATATTTTATATTAAGATTGAAGAGGTGCATTATGGACAAGTAAATTTGCAATATGTACTATGAGATCAACTTGATGAGGGAGATATTATTATTAATAAATCATATCTATATCACAAATGCTTTGGCATTTACATGATAATGAATGAAAAAATCGGCTAATACATCTCACAAGCAAAGGAAAAAATTGCAAAACCCAAAAAATCACAAGCAAAGGAGACATAAAAAAATCATTTATAATTATTTAATTTTTATTAAATGTAAAGATATTTATATCTTCATTAAATGTATTATTCTATTGATCAGTTGTATACATTTGATATAGATATATATATATTTTTTAAATAACTTACTTCCCAGCCTGAAAGACGTCTATTTTCCTAAAATAGATCCTTAGCAATGATCGCTTTATGAAATAATAAGCAAATTGAATGATTTATTATGTTAGTGTAAATGGAAATTTAATGACAATGTCGAAATTAATTAATGATTTTATTAATCCTCTGCGGGCATACGTAAATTGAATGACTTTGTTATTAATATTAATTATTTTTTATAACAATTTTATTTATACCTTGAATTTTTGCAGTAAAAATTAATTATATTAAAGTGTTAATTATTTAAATAATTAGTAATTTATTTCTTTTTACTCAATTCATTACAGTTATACATTATTTAAAATTTTTATTCAAAAATAATTTTATCATTAAATAATTATAATAAGATTAAATCTACAAATATCAAAATTGCGCTAATAAATTAAAATAATTATTCTGAATTAATAAAATTATGTTAATTGATATAAATATTACAAAAAATTAATAATAAAATCTAAAAATTTCCTAAAATTAATAAAATTTATATAAATACATTAAAATTTTTTAAGTAAAATAATATAAAAATATCAAATATAAGCAGTGCGGATTACCATCTTATAATAAAATGATTTATTCTCTAGCATCATCAAAATTTATAACTAAATGTAAAAAGAACATTTATACTATAAAATATAAAATTAGGTTTCCAGTATGAAACAATGCATCAGATTTTTTTTTTTTTTTTTTTTTGAGGGAAGGTTAAATACTGCATTTCTTAAACAGAAAACACATTACAATCCAACGATAACAGTTCAGTCGTACTGGGTGGTACAGTCCTGCCGAAATAAAGCAACTAGAAATAGAGCAGGATAATTTGTACCTATAGTTACTAAACCATAGTTGAATTCTATAATAATTTTATAACTATTTTTTTTATCATTAAAGTCACAAAATTAATATAAGCATTTCATATTAGTCTTTTTTTAAAATTTTTTATCAGATAAATTTCAATTACCTTCTTGAATTTTTTTAAAAAGTGTATATTAGTACAAATTAATTTTTTAATTAATTTAAATCCCTGTTCTATTATTTAAAGGCTATTTAAGCCCAAAAAAATGAAAACTCATATTTTACATATATAAATTTATTGAAGAATATAAAAATAAATAAAAAACAAATATAATGTCATTTTTTTATCCTTAATAACAATTCATATCTTCTCTAATCAATTATTTTTAATTCACATTATTATCTTGAAATTTTCTTTATTCAATCTTCTTAGGTTTAATTTTTACTTCACACTTATATTTAGTTCAAAATTTAACACTAATAAATATCTAATAATATTACTTTAAAAATTAATAGATATAAAGTTAAATTTTTCAAGAAAATTATTTCTAGAATGATTCAATAATTTCAAAAATAAATTATTAATCTCAACCATTGTTTTTAAAACCAGACTGGATATCAAACCAGTGGCTAGTTCTTGATTCGGTCGATTCGACTGATTCAATTGGACCGGTTTAATAAGGAATTTTTAATTTTTTTAAAATATATAATACTTAAAAATATTAAAAAAATTAGAAAATATAATATAATAAATTAATGAAAAATAATATAATAATATAATAAAAATATTTTTAAAATTTAAATTTTAAGTAAAATATTGTAATTTTAAATTTTAAATTTTTACAAAATGATATAGTTTTAGATTGAACAGGTTTGATCCGCTTTCAGTTTTTTGTGATTTTGACTAGCTTTTGGGTGTCAGATTTTTAGAATGAATTAAATTGGACCATTGGCCAATTCTCGATTTTACTGATTCAACCAACTAGTCTGATTCGGTTTCAAAAACACTGATCTAAACTTGAAAAATATAATAGACTAAATGCTAATATGAGAAAATTAATTTTAAAAAAATTTTAAAGTATGCATTACTAATATTTACAATAATATGTATCTATTTGAGAAAATATTTTATTTTTTAATTTATTTGTATATTTTGTGCATAAATTTATTAATATCAAATAAAAAATTTTTATTTTTTATATAATCTTTAAATCCTAATATAAAGTTATATTAATTAAAATATTAATTTGTACTAATACGTAACTTTTCTAAAAAGTTTAAAGGATCTATTAAACTTTTATCTGTTAAAAAATTATTATAAAATATTAAAAAAAATTAGTTATATGACCATCCACCTTCAGGCAGTTTTGTAATCAGCTAAGAGTCATAATAGCTACAACAATCTCCTGACGATGAAAGTTGTGTTGCTTCCAAACAAGTCTATTTCGGCCATACCAGATATACCACATAAAGAAGAGCCAAACGGTGAGTTGCTTACCGGGAATATGCTCAAGGTGGTACGTAAACCAACTTATAAAGTCCTGGAAGATTTGATCATTGACATGTAAGCCTAAGGGGGAGCTGAACCACACCAAACGCGTCATAGGGCACTTAAGGAAAATATGATGAATGGTCTCAACAGCAGAATTGCACAAAGGGCACTATAGTTCAGAAAGTTGCATTCTTGTAGCGAGTTAAGAATGAGTAGGGAGATAGCCATGTGCGGCGTGCCAGGCAAAAACTTTAATCTTGTTAGGGGCTTCGATCTGCCATAGTTTTCGCTAAAAGTGGATGCAGCAGGAGGAGCGGAGTTGAGGAGGCCAAAAGACACATGATAGCCGATTTAACTGTGTAAGTGCCTTGCTTGGTATGGCGCCACATTATCTCATCCAGCATTGTTCGGTAAAAGGAATGGAAAGAATCCGGTGAACATCAGCTGGGATCAAAATCTGCTGTAGTAATGCCACATTCCATCTTCGTTCCCCTATAATAAAAAACTCAGCTACAACAGAATCAACATATTCAGCAAATGGGGGAGTGAAGAGCTTAGGATAAGAACCAGGGATCCAATTGTCACGCCTAACTTTGGTTGACCTGCCATCCCCAATACACCACAAACACCCAATAACCAGAAGCTTTTTGGAAGCCCATAAACTTTGCCAACTGAAACTCGGACTTCTGCTCGACTTAGCATCATGAAGACGCCGATTAGGAAAGTATTTGGTCCGTAAAATAGATGCCAGAAGAGAATTTGGTTGTTTAAGTATGCGCCAGAGCTGCTTACATAACATCGCGAGGTTGAAAGCATGAAGTGACCTGAAACCCATTCCCCCTTGTCTTTTAGGTTGGCACATCCGACTCTAACAAGACCAATGAACTCCTTTCCCATTCTCAGCCAAGCTTCCCCACTAGAAAGCATTCGTTAACTTTTCAATATCTTAACATAGGAACTTCGGTCGAAGAAGAACTAACATGGTATAGGTAGGGAGAGATTGAATAACCGCTTTAAGCAATATTTCCTTCCCCCCCTTTGAAAAAAGATGACCACCCCAGGAATGTAACCTAGCAGAAACATGATCCTTTATGAATTTGAAAGCTTGACATTTGTTTGGCCCTATGAATGAAGGCAAGCCCATGTATTTCCCCAAAGTGGTGGAAACACAAACCCCAAAAGTATCACAAACACCAGATTGAGTAGGATGCAACACACCCTTGCTAAACAAAATGGCCTACTTTTGTTAATTGATTGTTTGATCCGAAACAGCTTCATACATGGCCAAAACATTTTGAATATGGCGTGCTTCATCAACCGATGCTCGAAAAAATAATAAGCTGTCGTCAGCAAACAGTAAATGGGATACAGGAGGGGCTTGCCTACGCACCTGAACACCATGAATTAAACCAGAACTTCTTGCATTAGCAAGTAGTGAGGAAAATGCTTCAGCACATAAGAGAAATAAATATGGTGAAAGTGGATTGCCTTGCCTAAGGTTGATTCAAAACCATTGATCATGACACTAGAAATGACCGTCGATACACAACACATAACCAGCTGTATCCATGATTGTGGGAAACCAATTCTAACCATCATCGCCTTAGGAAAACCTCACTCCACGCGATCGTATGCCTTGCTCATATAAGCTTCAAGGCAACTATCCCATTTTTCTTTCATTTCGTATGTTGCAGGAAGTGCAAAATTTCTTGTGCCACCAAGATATTGTCAGTGATTAGTAGTCCGAGAACAAAGGCACTTTGAGAGGGAGATATGATCTTAGGAAGTATGGTTTTAAGACGATTGGCTAAAACCTTGGCGATAATTTTGTAAAGGACTTGACAAAGACTGATCGGCCTAAGTTCTGACATGTAAGCAGGGGATTGGCATTTGGGAATGAGAAAAATGAGTGTAGTTTAATTCAGGGAGAAAAGAGCCTGTATGTAACCAGGTGAGGCATGAGGAGGTGATATCTGGACCAAGCACATGCCAGTATTTTTTATAAAAGGCAACACACATACCGTCCTTACCAGCTACTTTGTTCGGATTCATATGGAAGAGAGCTTGCTTGATTTCACCAGCTGTGTAATCCTATTGCAAAAATTGAACATCATCATTATTTAACTCGTGCATGATCGAACTTAACACTGCCATAACATCTACATTGGCTGAAGAAGTAAAAAGCTTATTAGAATACGACACAGCAATATCATGTAACTCATTAATTCTTTCCCTCATCAAATAAACCCAAAAGTTGACTATTGCGTCTACGAGATGAAACTTTAGAATGGAAGAATTTGGTATCATATCATTGGATTCTACAACTATTGAATGCGATTATCCATCATACTTTTTTATACTTTTTTATTTCAAATATAAATTTCCTTTGTTTTAAACTTCATTTTAGTAAAAACAATATTTTTAATTTTGTTTTCTACATTTAGTGGTGCTATTTTTATTTTTATTTTTATTCAACCCCTAGTAATTCTCAGTCATCGTACTGTCCTGTGAAATATGTAAAATTTATTTAAAATCTAGTACATGAATTTAGAACATCAATTAATAGTTAAAGGGAAACGAATTTCATACTTATTTGCGCATTAGATCTAAAATTATTTTGAGTCATAGTTACAAACGCTGAAATTAAATACCAAGACAATAGATCAGAAGAACGAAATCAATAGCTAAGTCTTCCTCTCCTTGACCTTCTCTCAAGACGATTACTAATGAGTGTAGCAACTAGGGTTAGGGTTATGACGGCAAGAGAGGGGACTTAGCTTATTTATAATAAATTTAATAAACTCATCCATCACAAGTTCATGTTAAATTAAGTTTACACAAATCGTCATTTATATTGGTCCACTAATGGTGTCATAAGTTCATAATTCATTTGATCTCAATTTTAATTGGGTTTATTCATTAATCAACAAACTACACTACTCAGTCCGTTTTATAAAAAATAAAAACAAACCAATAATGAAGCTCACAAAAATTCTAAAATTCTCTCACTTACGCAATATTAATTATGACGTTTTCATGTTCCATAAAAAAAATATTTTGAGAACGACTCTCGGACTTAATATTTTAAACTCAAATGTAGCCACAAAATTTTAAAAAATATATAGTTTATTGATAAAATTACACCTTAAATATAATCTTGTCCACATTAAATTATCAATATCAGATCATGACAGTAATTATGTCCCTTATTGACATAGTACCAATACATAGTCACAAATATTGACAACTTAATTGATCTGGATTCCGATATGACAGTGCAGCAAGAAAACAGTACTCACATGTGATCAATACACTATTTTCTTTGTTAGTCCTCCAAATATTTCTCTTTCGAACATGTTCAAACGAGCAAGAAAAATTTATAAGGCTTCGCAAAAAGGCTTTTGTTTCCATTTTGGAAATACACACAATATATGCATTAACCTTTGTTTCCAGAAACACAATTGGAAAATAATAAATATAATTACACTAATTTTAAGCACATTACGCATAACTCATAACATGTTATATATATATTGAATGTGCACATATTCATAACAAACAACCACAAAGTATTCAATTCATATAAATATATATGAATAAGCAATATAACAAAATTATTTAACTTAGATGTTTAATTACAAGCATAAAACTCCTACTAACCAAACACATCAAAAGACTCTACAACACTCATATCACTAACATGTTTCTTGAAAATTATGGGTCTAAGTCCTTTAGTTAGAGGATTAGCTAATATCAAATCAGTACTAACGTACTGAATCTCAATGTCTCCTTTCTTTACTAAGTGTCTGATTGTAAGATATTTAATCTTCATATGCTTATGACCACTCGAACTTGTATTGTTATTAGAAAAGAACATAACAACATTATTATCACAATAGATTCTAAGTGGCCTAGCAATAGAATACACCACAAGCAACCCATAAATAAAATTCTTTAACCATATAGCTTGTGTACTAGCACCATAACAAGCAATAAACTCAGCTTGCATAGTAGAAGAGGCTGTAAGTGTTTGTTTAACACTCTTCCATGAAACAACACCACCAGCAAGCATAAAAACATAACCTAAAGTGGACTTCATATCATCTTGACAGCTTGCAAAATCAGATTCTGAATACTCCACTACTTCATGATCATCCATCTGTCTATAAACCAACATATAATCCTTCGTCTTTTGCAAGTATCTCATTACCTTCTTAGCAGCAACCCAATGATCCCACTTTTAGGGCATTGCTTCTTGCTAAATTTATCTCCTTTTACAACAAGAGTATCACCACCTTTGCAAGATTGCATATTGAATCTACTGAGCACACGATCAATATAAGCCCTTTGAGAAAGACCCAATAAATGACGAGACCGATCACGACGAATCTCAATACCCAAGATAAAAGATGTCTCTCTAAGATCTTTCATATTAAAAGTCCTAGAGAGTAACTGCTTAGTCTCACAAATCATTCTCATGTCATTATTAGCCAACAAAATATCATCAACATAAAGAATAAGAAATATAAATTTACTCCCACTGATCTTATGGTAAATGCATTGATCTATTTTATTCTCTGTGAAATCAAAGTGACTACTTCATCAAATTTGAGATACCATTGACGAGAAATTTGTTTGAGACCATATATAGATTTTTTCAGCTTACAAACTAAGTGTTCTTTACCACTTTCTTTAAAACCCTCAAGTTGCACCATGTAAACTTCCTCACTTAAATCACCATTTAAGAATGTCATTTTGACATCCATTTAATGCAACACTAAATCAAAATGAGCAACTAAGCCCATAATTATTCTAAAGGAATCTTTAGAGGAAACAGTGAAAAAAACCTCATTATAATCAATACGCTCACGCTGTGTAAACCCTTAGCAACCAATATGGCTTTAAATTTCTCAACTTTTCCTTTAGAATCCTTCTTAATTTTGAATACCCTTTTGCAACCTATAGGTTTATAATTAGAAGAAAGTTCTACTAGTTCCCAAACTCTGTTATGATTTATTGATGTCATTTCATCTTTCATAGTATCAATCCATAAATCAGAATACACACAATTAACTGCTTCATCATAAGATACAAGATCAATAACATGACCTATATTACAATCACTTTTACCAAGATAAACCTTATAATCATCTTGAATTGCTGACCTTCTCACCCTAATAGAACTTCTAACAAGTAATGCTTCAACTACAATAGGCTATGGAGGATTTTCAATAGGAGGAGGAAGATCAACTGCACGCTTACCATCACTACCTACTTGAATAGGAACCTTTATAATCTTTTCATAAGAGGAAGGTAAAGGAATGGTTACAATTCCACTTTGTACATCATGAATAGGTGGTTGAGAAATGTCTAGATCAGTAACATCCATCTCTAAAAACTTTGCAATCATAGACTTTACAATCTTTATGCCACGTGTTAGACAATAGAACTTGTCTAAAGTAACAATGAGTAGTTCTAGTGTCAGTCTTTTTTTTCACATTTGGATTATATATTCTAACCTCAGCAGGATAATCCCAAACATGAAAATGGTTCAAACTAGGTTTTTTACTAGTCCACAACTGAAAAGGGGTTTTAGATATAGATTTACTAGGAACATGATTCAAAATATAAAGGGCAGTTTTAATAGTCTCACCCTATAAGAATTTAGGTAAGTTAGACTTATTCATCATATCTTTCAAAGTACGATTATGCCTTTTAGTGATACCATTTTGCTCAGGACTTCTAGGCATGGTATATTGGGCAATTATTTCACACTCTTGCAAATATTTGGCAAACAATCTCATATGTTGCTCAGTCTCATCATATTTGACATAATATTCACCACCATAGTCAGACTTCACAATTTTAATGGTTTTTCCTAATTGTTTCTCAACCTCAATTTTGAAAATTTTGAACATCTCAATGACATCTGATTTCTTCTTTATCAAATATAAATAGTCATAACGGAAAAAATTATCAATGAAGATAATAAAATATTTATTGCTACAAATAATAGGTGAATGAGGTCCACTAATATCAGTGTGAATAATCTCTAGAAGATACCTTTCTTCTTAATCTTACTCAATTTACCCCTTATGCAATCCACAAAAACATCTAGATTCTCAAAATCAAGAGAAGGAAGAATGTCATCTTTCACTAGTCTTTCAATTCTTTTTCTAGATATATGACCTAAACGTTTGTGCCATAATGAAAAGGATTTTTCTTTAACTAATGATCGTTTGATCATAATATTGGCTTCACAAGAAGGGTCACAATCTTTTGCATTATCCAAACACAATCTATATAAATTATCAAACAAAACACAATCACCGATCAATTTAGAATCTAAAAACATATTAGTTTTTTCATTACCAATAGCAAAATGATATCCAATTTTATCTAAAACAGAAACAGAAACCAAGTTTCTCCTAAAAGGTGGAACATAAAAGGTGTTCTCCAAAACTAGACAAAATTCATATTCCAATATTAACCTAACTACTCCTACTTGCTCAACATTTATCTTCAAATTATTTCCAACTCTAAGCTTGGACTCATTGTCACTTGGCTTTCGTTTGCTTATGAACCCCTGCAAGGTAATAGCAACATGAACATTGCACCACTATCAAGCCACTAAAAATTTGGTGGTACATCAATCATATAAGATTCAAAGTAAACATAAGCCAAAGCAATACCTTCTTTTTCTTTCTTCTTTAGCCAAACTGTGAATTGATGACAATCTTTTCTTTTATGACATTTTTTATGATAAAGAAACGTTTCACCTTACTCTTGTGGACAATTCCAAAATCACCTCTCTTCTTGCTCTGACTCCTACCTTGCCATTTAAAATTTTGATTTTTCTTAGGAGCATAATAATTAGGTTTAAACTTACCTTTATCCTTTTGAGGATCAGTCCTAGGTTATGTCACTAGCATGGCAACCTCACCCTTTTCTTTCCTAATTTTCTTATCCTAAGCATCACATTTGGTTATAAGGTCATCAATAGTCTAGGTAGTGTTTTGGGTGTTATAAGTAGTCTTGATTTGGCTAAATTCAGGAGGTAAAGTGTTTAGAGTTTGGTGAACTATGAATGCATCATAAATGTCAAGTTTAAGACCCCTAAGTTTGGTTTGAAGGTGAACCATATTTAGAATGTAACCCCTCATACTCCCACTATGGTTGTATCTCATACTAGTTAACTGACTCATAAGGGTTATAACCTTAGCCTTATCAGATACGAAATATCTATCTTCTACAGTAGCAAGAAAAACTTTGATTGTAACATCAATGGGCAAACTACTCCTAAGGTATTCAGAAATAGTTTTTCTCATGGCCATAAACTAAGACGATTAGATCTCTCCCACTTAGCGTGTAATTCCTTTTCCTCGTTATTGCTTTCACGGGTGGTTTAACAGACTCATCCTCATAAAGGGCATAATATATCTCACCCTTTCCCAAAACAAACTAAATGTCATTTTTTCATCTCTTAAAGTTTGTGCTAGTCAAGAGTTCAATGGTCGCAATTCTATTATTGAGACTAAAGGAAACTATTTGCTTCATAACAAAAGCATGTATTAAAATTGAGTTATATATAAAATTAAAGTTACAATTTACACAATGTAGAAAATTCTAACATCACTACATATTCCCTTTTGGGCAAAACATGCACATGCAATAGAATTTCTAGTTATGAAATACACAATCGAGATTACACTAGTTTTTGAGAAATCTATCCCCTTTGGGCAGACAGACTCTCTAGACTGATGCAACACTTAACACAAATAGCTTCATTCCAACACCCACTCCCAAAATCAATGCATCTAACCCATTTGGGCAGGTTATTATATACATTAATTTGTAATTATCT
>CATIWR010217789.1:0-12515 GCA_949677035.1 Omphalea diandra
AGTTTCCTCCATAAACCGAAAATTAGATTAAAATAAATATTGAAATTAAAATATGGAAAAATGACTCAGATAAAATCGAAACTAAATCAATATTAATTTAAAATTGATTTAATTTCAATTATCCTTTAAGAATCGAGCTGAGAATGAAATTAAAATTGGATCAAAACCGAATCAAAAAATCAATTTTATATATATATATATATATATATATATATATATATAGGATTATATATTAATTTAATACATGTATATGTTATATATTTAAATGAAAATATAGAAATTAAAGATTGTAAATATATTATATATTTGTACACTTGAATATTACTTAATATAATTCTTTTTATAATTATAAAGTTATATTTTTATTAGCTTTATGGATTCAAAATAAATAATTTTATGTTATAGTATATTCCAAATTCAAAATAAATAATTTTATGTTATAATATATTCCATAATATTTAAAAGGATAGCATATATGAATTAAATGGATTAAAATTGTTACAATTATGAATTTTTTAAAAAATTTAGGACTGAACTGGAACCCAATTGGGACTGAACCAATAAAATCAAATAGTACTAAAGAACCATACCAAAACCGAATCAATTTTCGATTCAGCCTAATCTCGGTCCTTCATTTTTTTCGGTTCGATCCTGGTCCTTCAATTTTTGAAGGACTGGTCCTTTTGTCCAATTTTAGGGTTTTTCAAAACCCTGAACTAGGACTGGAACCGATCACACATGCAATTAACCTTATTCTAAGGTCTCAATTGCCTAATCTACTTGCTTATCATATGAATCCTAACAAGCATGAAGAACTTAAAGGGCAAGTCGATGAATTACTTTTGAAGGGGTTTATTCATGAAAGCTTGAGTCCATGTGTTGTTTTAGTATTACTCGCACCAAAGAAAGATGGCAGTTGGCATATATGTGTTGATAGTCGAGCCATTAATAAGATAACAATGAAGTACATGTTTCTTATTCCTTGTCTTGACGATATGCTTGATGTTATAGTGGGATCAACTATCTTCTCAAAAATAGATTTGAAGAGTGCGTATCATTAACTATGAATTAGGCTTAGTGATGAGGGGAAGACTACCTTCAAGACTAAGGATGGCCATTACGAATGGCTAGTCATTCCATTTGGACTTTCTAATGCACTTAGTACCTTTATGAGGTTTATGAATCAAACACTTCAACGTTTCATTCATTGTTTCCTTGTTGTATACTTCGATGATATTCTTATACTCCCTCCATTCCCAAAAGATTGTCAGCTATTCTTTTTTTAGATGTCACAAAATACATGCAAACTTTTATTAAATCAAAAATATTTATAAGCGATCTTCATGATTTACCTTCATTAGTTACTAAATAAGAATAGTATATTTATTTCCCATTTAATATAATTAAGGGTACAAATGAGAAAATGTACTGCAAAATGGTGAATTGATAAGTATTAAATACTTTTTCTTAAACAATGTAAAAAATGGATGGTGACAACCTTTGTGGGATAAAAGGAATATATAGTAAGACCAAAGAAGAACACCTCTCTCATCTATAACAAGTGATGAGAGTCCTTCATCAAAAGAAGCTATATATTAATTTGAAGAAGTGTTCTTTCATGAGCTCAAGTGTTGTGATTTTAGGATTTATGGCATCTTTAAAAGGAGTTGAAGTTGATATTGATAAACTTAAAGCTATTTAACAATGGCCAATTTTAACTACTTTGCATGAAGTTCGAAGTTTTCATGGCTTAGTAACATTTTACATGCATTTCATTAGAAATTTCAGCACTATAATGGAGTTGATTACTAATTATATAAAGAAGGGTTGGTTTGAATGGACAAGGCAGCTTCTAAGGCTTTTGAAGAAATCAATAAAAGGATGACTTAAGCTCCTGCTTTAAGACTGCTAGGATTTTCTAAGGTGTTTGAAGTAGCTTGTGATGCTTTTCAAGTAGGCATTAAATGAGTATTAAGTCAAGAAGATAATCATATTGCTTAGTTTAGTGAAAAATTAAATGAGGCATGAGAAAAATATTTAACCTATACCAAAGAATTTTATGTTATTATTTAAACTCTTTGACGTAAAAGCTATTATTTAATTTCCAAGGAGTTTGTTTTATATTCTGACCATAAAATCCTAATGTACATTAACTACTAAAAGAAATTAAACTTTTTCCTTGCTAAATGGGCTGCTTTCTTGCAAGAATATATCTTTGTAATCAAGAATAAAATTGGAAATGAGAACAAGGCAACAAATACACTTAATACGGTAATGATAATCCTCAATGGTTGTCCAAATTGCAAGCTTTGAGCTATTTATGGACAATTACCCGCTTGCAGGATTTTAGCAATATTTTAAGCCTCTCAAATATTGAAATGTATCTCATGAACACCTTTTATGACAAAACTATTAAAAGCCATAAAAAGAAGTCCAAAAAAGCTTTATTATAATATTGGTTTTACCCAATTGTCATCTTAGTTGTAAATAAAATTTAATTGAAAATAAAATAATATGATAAGTTCCAAAATGTCACAATTCAATTCATTCTTGTATACAATTAAATTTGAGCAACTAAGAGCAAATGGTGATGCATTCCTCACCCAGTCACATGGCACGATCACAAGCCTCACTTGCACAAAGTGGTACACAGTCACAATCATCAGCTAGCAATTGGAGGCTAATCCCAATTTCACCTGGAAATGATGATAATATAACTTTCAATTAATTATGTGGAAAATGTGCATAATTGAACATGTTGAGGATGGTGAAGAATCCTAAAAAGTGGTTTTTATAGTGTACACATCTAAAAATAAGGAAATTTCCATAAATTTTGAGTAATAGGTATTAAAATTTGGGATATTAGTCATTCATAATTGAATAATGGTTTAATATTGGAAAATAATGTTGTTAGCAGGGAATGTAATGTAAGCTTTTTTTGTCAAGTGTGATAAGAGATTCACTAATAAAGCTCAAATGAAATGAAGACTCAATGAGAATCAATTTCCATAAGCAATGGATAATAGTGAAGTGAGCAGAGATGTAGATCCTCAAATGTTAAAAGTTTTAAAATTATTCAATGAAAACAAAGAAATGGAGAAACCTAAGGATATATATGTCGTGGTGCTATTTATAGTAGCTACTGGTTTTTCAGTGAATCTAATAATGAAGTATGTATTGAGATAGGTAATGAAATGGTGATTTGTAATGGTTTACAGTGCTTTGTAAACTTGTAATACAGATGCAGGCTTGGTTTGTATTTACTATTTGTAATGTTTACTAGATTTTACCTATTACGTGGTTCATGAAATGGTATTCTAGTTTATGTCCTTATTTCAATGATTTTTTTTCCAATTTTAAGCTTATGCAAATTTGTGTAATCATTTTGCAAAGTTTCTAGCAACATTAACATCATATCCAATTTCCACTCTATAGCAAACTTAGCATAAAAAATTACAATAACAAATTGATATGAAAATATAACTTTCATTACAATTAATTAGAGTCTTACGCATGTGTTTTATGCATAAGAGCTATAAATACTCTTGAAAATTAATGAAATGTGATGTTAGCAGCTTGCTTACAACTTAGCTATCATTAGACCTATATGCCGATGCGATTTACAAAAAAAAAAAAAAGAGCAAGTCAAATACACCAATTGCCTATGCCATTTCTAATTACAAAATATTAACAAATCAAATGCCTAAACCATAGCAATCAATGTAATATTATAAATTTATTATTGCTAGAATAATGAGTTTTGCATTCTCGTGCAAAAAAACACCTTCTTTGTTTGTCCCATCCTCTTTTCTTTTGCATTTAGTAAAAGTTTACTAGTCATAGCCTTCTTTCTTTTCCATTGTAATCCATAATGGTGAACTCCAATCTATGATTACATATTCATACAAAATTCTAATGTTAGCAAAAGATTCATCATATACAATTCAATCGGTAACTACATATTCAAATAAAACTTCAATCTCACATATAGTTTGATTTGACTTTTCCTCAAATTGGTTTATACACTAAAAGCAATTGTAAATTCTATGTTGATATCCTTGGCTTTTTTGACATAGAATATGCCTATGGTATGTGTTGAACTCTAAGAAGAATTTTTGAGATGATGTATAAGATCCTTTTGACTTTTTTAAGCTTTACTTGCAAAATTTTTAGAGCTAGCTGCATTAGGTGCCATTATCTTCCATCTTTTTGAAGGACTTGAGGATTCATTTGCTTAGTTCTAGACAATAAAAGCGATACATTGAATTATAAACTATCATTAAAATTTGAATTATTTTTAGAAATGTACTTAATTGTTCTGTCTTATCAAGACATCCTTTGTTGTTGTGTCTGTGTGTTTACAAAGTCTACATGTCATGATCCTATTTTGTCTTGAAAGCTTCTTAACCTTTTTTTTTTATTTCATCTTTGTCTTTCCTTTTATTATTTTTAGGCTTTTCAGGAAATTAGTTTCTATAGTGGTGGTTCAATTGCATCCTTGCTAGTCTTTGCCTAAAATTTTTTAGCCTTCACAAGTTGCATATAAAAATTACATACCTTCAAGTAAGTCTCCTTCTCAACGTGTAAGTCTCATTCTTGTATGAATGTGCACCATGTATTGCATATATGTTATGTTGACAAGGGATACCAGTAAAATCTCATTCTTTATATGTACAAGTTCTCTTATGTAACTTAACCACATACTCATCCTTAGGATAAACTTGTCATTTTATATCCCTCATATCGATTAAAATCTATGTACTAGTTGTAAGATTTGAGTTCATTTTTTTTAACTTTTTCCATTACTCTTGGTGCCACATCACAAATTTAAACTTTTGTAAATTTCCTCTTAACTATAATTCTTTACATGACATGAACTTTTACTTCTTCCAACATGTTGATGTTGAACTTACATTTTGCTCTAAGTATCCACTTATTGAAAGTTTTATTTAGGTTGTTCTCAACCATATCACATTTGATATTACTATTGAAAAAAGCCTTACACTAAGTGTGCACATTATAATTAGTAGTTGTTTCTAATTCCTATAACAAGCTTACCTATTTTTATAAAGTTCTTCAATTCTTGAGTGAAACTGATCTTGCAAACTTCCAAAAGCAATTTTCCTTCACCATTTTATGTTTTTGTCTAATTTGCATAAATGTACTATGCTTAACTTTAAACAAGTGCTCCTTCATAGCACTATCTAGAACATGCAATCAAAGTGATACACATATAACATTTATATATCTAAATTATATAGCATTTTAAGTGAAATAAGTGGGATAAATACATCTTTCATACATTTACATATTAGAAATGATTATGTATCCTTTCCCATTCCAAAGCTGAAGGTCATATTTGAAGCATTTTGGAAACTAAGCCCAATTATTCTTACTCCCCACATCAATAACACCTAATGCTAAAGGGAACATCTAATTATTCTTATTCCTGCTTACAACATATAATAATTGTCCTTTACATATTCCCTTCAAAAAGCACTCATCTAACCCTAATATAAGCTCACATCCAATTAGCCAATCCTTCTTCACAGCATCAAAACAAACATAAAATCTCCTAAATTTGATTTTCTCTTTAAGACCATTAGGGTAATCTTTTATTGCTTGACAAGACAAGTGGTCCTAAATTACTTGTGCTTATCTCCTCTACATATTCATAAAGTCTAGCACTCAACTAAAAATCCCCCTTCACTTTTTTTATGACCTTATTCTTAGTATTTCAAACAAGTTTTCACATTCAACCTCAACTCTGCCTTGCAAAATTATTTCAACAATTTTAATTTCATCTTAAGTTGTGTCATGATCTTATATTTGAAGTGTTTGGCCAAAAATTTTCAAGTGTCAAACCAATTTTTATTGATATTGCAACATTTATATTGTGGATTGTAAGTTTTCACAACTAATGTGTCATTATTTCTATCTTTACTCACTAAGAGAACTTATAGACAACTAAGCACACATTTTCCCTAACATTTGGCTCATTTTTTACATATTGAATCCATAAACCCTTCATAATTGAATATCTATCAATGACACTCATGACTTCCCTTGTATTTAGAAAGGTCATACCAAACAAAACACAAGAATTTGAACTTTTGCATTTAACTTAATCCTAAAACTTGGTCTTCAAACAACAACTTATCCATCCTTATCCTTATCAATCTCACTATACTAATTGCTTATGTTAGAGTTATCATAGTAATCACTTTGGTTACTTCCTTCCTTTTCCTTAGCTATTTCATCCTTATCATCTGCTTCATCATCCTCGTCAACATCTTCATCATCTAGTTGAATGTTATCTCACACTCTCTCCTCCCTTCCCACTCGATTCTCCTCTCCTAATTGCACTCTTTTCCTTTTAAACTCTCACATTTTTTGTAAGTTGTCTCAAGTCTTCATCATCAATGTCATTGCTAGTATTATCTATTAGTAGCTCATCAAAAGTTTGATAAGGCAACTCACATCCCATATCTACATTGTTATATTTTTCATTATTATAGATTCAAGGGTTAGGTAATGCGTGATTTGAGTTAAAAAGGGTGTAGTGTCACTTAATGCCTTACAATAATGCATGAAGGTGGTGATATAAAAAAGGGAATAGGGTAGCAAAAGAGTACGATATAGAGTAGTTAACGGGGCTGGTGGAGTACTAAAGACGAAATTACCCAAGTTATAGTAAATGTTTCTTGAAATTTATGCCTAAAATTGCCTTAGTAGTGGTGAAAGTAGGGGCATTTATGATGTTACAAATTTTGTCATGATCATGATTTTATAAAACTTGTCAATCATAAAAGATTCATATGAAGTGAAAAGTAATAGGTTGTAAGGGGCTTTTTCCAAGCATAAGCCCATGAGTAAAGCTTTAACTCTTACTAATTAGCCCAAAGTCTGTATAAAATAAATATTCTTAATTTATTATGATTGTTATGTTTAGTTATCTACATTTTTTTCCCATAGTAATGTATTGTGATTTGGAGTAAAGCATCGCGTTTAATCATTATTATTAAATTTCATTGTATAAATATATATATATATATATATTGGACTAGGGTAGTTAACCCAAGTCTTGGACCTCTTTTGATCTTGACAAAGGAGATTGATCATGTCTAATATTTCAAAATTAGTGTTGTTTTCTAGCCCTTTTGTTTTTATCTAGGTTGGAAGTTGGATGTAGCACAAAATCTTCAAAGTATGAAAAGTGTCTTCTAAATCGCGACCGCTACCTTATATTTGCGACCGCAATCTATTAGAAGACTTGTAAGAAGTCAGACAGGTGAAATCACGGAGCCTTTTCTCGGCCGCGATTCATCCAAATAATGGTATCCAAAATTGGCAGACGAATTCGCGGTGTATGTCACGCTCTAGTCGCGATCGTGAATTTCAAAATAACTCAAGAGGGAAGCCAAACCACAATTACAACGTGACAAATGTCCCAGGTGACCGTTGGAAGTCAAATTTCGTAGAGGCATCTTGTTGGTAGCGACCGTGAATCATGAGGAAGAAGATGACCATTTTTGGCAGACGAATTCGCGTCCTTCTATCACGACCTGTACAAGAATGCTCGCGACCGCGACTTATGAAAACAGGTGAAAGACAACGACTAAATTTTCTTAGTAAACCAATCAGAAGTTGCCATGTGGACTAGCCATTAGACACAAATGGAGTTTTCCTTAAGGAATTCGGAGTTCAAGACCGCGAAAGAGTAGTAGTGACCGCGAATGAAGCTTGTCAAACATTTAATACAAAATCTGTTTAGCACACTTTGAAAATCTTGTACCAGTTTTATTGCAACATCTCTTTGGTGGGTAGAAGCTATAAATACCTCACCAAACAAATGTAAATGCAAAATAATTCACTAACTTCTAACCAAACTCTTGCAATTTTGCTACTCAATCTTTTCTCTTTTTTAATTAATTGTTTGGTGTGAGCATAAACACAATTTGTAAAGGTTAAAGTGTTAGCCTATCAAAACACAAGTGTAAAGGTTGTTGTATGAGCCTCTAAAACACAAGTGTAAAGGTTATTGTGTGAGCCTTAGAAAACACAAGTGTAAAAGTTTGGTGTGAGCTTGAAAACACCATTGATAGTTAGTGGAATACCTAATTACTGAGAATTGGGGAGTGGACGTAGGGTCGATTATACCCAAACCACTATAGATTGTGTGTCTTCCTTTCTCTTCTACTCTTCTATCTTTAATTTTTTTTTTCACGCCAATTCAACCCCCTTCTTAGTGCTAAGGGCTAACAAGTGTTATCAAAGCAAGGTTTCACAATCAAACCTTCATTGGGTGAATAAAGATCATGGCATAAGAAGGAATCCACACACATCTCAAACCCTACTTTGATGGAGCTGACTATACTCACTGTAATTATAGGGTGAAAATTTACCTTGACACTGATGTGGTGGATCTCTGGGATGTTGTAGTCAAAGAATGGAAGCCACCCACCAAGGTAGTGGATGGAAGTGAAGAACTCATTCCAAGAGAAGAATGGGTTGAAGCACATAGAAGATCAAATGATAAGAATAAAAGAGCCATGACAATTCTTCTAAGCTCTCTTTCAAGAGAAGAGATTGAAAGAGTACAACATTGCCAAATAGCTCATGGGATATGGAAAGCATTGGAGAACTATCACGAAAGCACCACATTGGTGAAATCCAGCCAGTTAGAAAAGTATGTGACGGAGTGGGAGTTATTCATGATGAAAGAGAATGAGAGCATCACCGACATGACCAATAGACTCCCAGTAATCGTCACCAACATGAAGAGGTTTGGAAGGATTCTCATAAATCATAAGGTAAACTCTAAAAATTTTAAATCTTTGCCTCTTGAAAAGTTTAGTACTAGAGTGTGTAGTATTCAAGAATCTAATCCAGAAATAGGAAAGGTGCAAACAGATGTCTTGATAGACAAACTTTTAACTCATGAGTTAGCCTTAAAGAAAGATGAGGAGATGAAGAAAATGAGGAGCCAAGGAGAAAAATCTAAAATACTTGAGAATAGAACCTTGGCATTTAAATCCTTAACAAAGGAAAAGGAGGTGAAAACTGCTTCAAGTGATGAAGAATGTGACAATGAAGAAGAAAAGCTAGCAATGCTCTCAAAAAGGACCAAGGAGTTAATTAGAAGAAGAAAAGAAAAGGAGAGGAACAAGAAGAGGTGGCCAACATATGCTTCATGGTACTAGGGGACTCTTCACAAGAGGTAAGTACATCTTCCCACTCTAATTCTGATTATGAGGTAGATGATATAGATGAAGAGCCTTTAGAAGCTCTAACTATGAAGTGTGACAAGTTTAAGTCATAAATTAAAACCTATAGGAAGAAGTGCTCCAAACTAGAAGATGAATACAAGTCTCTAAATGAGCTTGTAAATAAATTGAGGACTTCTAATGAAGAACTTAAGAAACTTTTGAAAATTATCTACATCATCTTCTTCCTTAGCCTAACTTAGAAAGGAGAATGACACTCTTAAAGGAGAAGTCATTAAGCTTAGAAGCTCAATCTCTAAATTTCATAAAGGAAAAGAGGCTTTAGACACTCTTATTATGTCACAAAGACCACCTTTAATTAGGCATGGTCTAGGTTTTAATGAAACACCCTTTACATCTACAACTACATTTGTTAGAGCTTCACAACCTCAAACCTTAAGCATTGAGGTGATTGGGAAGAAAAGTGCTCCTAGCACTAAGCCTCCTAAGCCTAAGGGTAAAGGGAAGGCTCCCCAAGGCTCTAGAGCTAAGAGTCAAAGAGCCAATGATACTTATATGTATAACAAAAGGCATAGTCATTCATATAGAAAATCCTCTACTCTTACTCATCATACATGTACATGCATGCTTTTGCATGACCATGGTATGAGAAGCCCTTCCACTCATGCTAAACTCATGCATAAGAGAAAGACTAACAAGTCTAATCTCCAATGTCACTATTGCATGAAATATGAGCATATCAACATACATTGCTTTATTAGGAAGGCTCACCTCAAGTTAGAGGACCTTTCAATTTCTAACCCCTGAGGACCCAAGTATGCTTGGGTACCAAAGAAAAGGTGATTGACTCTTATTTTGTATGGAAATGTGACTACCACCAAAGCAAGTAATTGGCATGTGGATAGTGGTTACTCAAAGCATATGACCGGAAATAGAAGACTATTCACATCACTTAAAGAGAAAGAAGGTGGAGATGTCACATTCGGTAACAATGCCAAGGGTAAGGTAATTGGCATTGGTACCATAGGTAAGGATGGTTGTTCATTAATTGATAATGTCTTATTAGTTAGTGGTTTACAACATAATTTATTGAGTGTAAGTCAATTGTGTGACAAAGGTAATAAGGTCACCTTTGATCCTAGGGAATGCCGAGTCACCACTTGGTGGATAATGAGGTTATTTTCAAGGGTGAAAGGAAAAACAATACCTACTCAATTGACTTAGACAATTTGGCTAACCAATCTTTCAAGTGTCTCATGTCTTTAAGCAATGAAGCTTGGTTATGGCATAGAAGGCTTGGACATGCAAGTATGGATCTTCTTCAAAACCTATCCAAAGGGAAGTTGGTGGAAGGCCTTCCCAAGCTAAAATTCACTAAAGACAAGACATGTGGCCCATGCCAAATAGGGAAGTAACATCAAGCCTCCCACAAATCAAAAATTGTTATAAGTACATCTAGACCACTTCAACTTATTCACATGGACTTGATAGGACATACTACGAGTGCTAGCTTAGGTGGAAAGCATTATGCACTAATCCTTGTAGATGACTACTCTAGATTTACTTGGGTATCTTTTCTAGCTCATAAGAGTGATTCTTTTGATGCTTTTAAAAGCTTTGCAAAAAGAGTTTCAAATGAAAAAGGTTACTTCATAACTTCTATTAGAAGTGACCATGGAAAAAAATTTCAAAATGAATCATTTGAAAATTATTGTTTGGAGAATGAAATTTTTCATAATTGTTCAACTCCTAGAACACTACAATAAAATGGTGTTGTAGAAAGGAAAAATAGAACTTTGGTAGAGATGGTTAGGACAATGCTTAATGAGTATTTATTACCTAATTACTTTTGGGCCGAAGCCATCAATACCTCATGTTATATTGCAAATAGAGTTTTCAAAAGACTCATTCTCAATAAAACCTCTTATGAGCTATGGAATGGTAGAAAACCCAAGATCTCATATCTAAGAGTATTTGGATGTAAGTGTTATATTTTAAATACTAAAGATAATCTTGGGAAATTTGATTCCAAGACTAATGAAGGAATCTTTTTAGGCTATTCCACCTCAAACAAGGCATATAGAGTCTTTAATAAAAGTTCTATGGTAGTTAAAGAGTCTATGAATGTTGTCTTTGATGAATCTAGTAAACTTGATCTTGGGAAAGGTATTTTTGTTGATGATCTTGTAGGTGATCTTGAAAAGCTAGAATTAGAAGAAACTACAAGAAAATATGATAAAGACATGGAGAAAGGTGAATCATCAAGGATGGATGAGGAACCACAACATCAACAAAAAGATGAACCAAGACAAGAGCTACCCAAAGATTGAAGATTCTTCAAGTATCACCCTAAGGACTTGATTATTGGTGATACCTCTAAGGGAGTAAGTACTAGATCTCAACTTCATCCATTAGATAATAATCTTGCATTTGTTTCTCAATTAGAGCCAAAGTCAATTAATGAGGCTATTGATGATGAAAGTTGGGTACTTGCTATGCAAGAAGAACTCAACCAATTTGAGAGAAACAAGGTATGGGAACTTGTCCCTAGGCCTAAGGAACACCCAATTATAGGTTATAAGTGGGTGCTTAGGAACAAGTTAGATGAGTAAGGTGTCATCACTAGAAACAAGGCTAGATTAATTGCTAAGGGATACAACTAAGAAAAAGGCATAGACTATGATGAAACCTTTGCCCCCGTAGCAAGATTAGAGGCTATTAGGATTCTCTTAGCATTTGCATTTCATATGAATTTTAGACTTTTTCAAATGGATGTTAAGAGTGCATTTTTAAATGGCATTATTGAGGAGGAAGTTTATGTTGAACAACCTCCTGGTTTTGAGTCACATTATTTTTCTAACCATGTTTTCAAACTAAACAAAACCTTATATGGATTAAAACAAGCTCCAAGAGGTTGGTATGAAAGGCTTAGTTTGTTTCTTCTACAAAATGAATTTGAGAAAGGAAAGGTTGATACTACATTATTTATTAAAAAGCACAAACATGACATTTTAATTGTCCAAATCAATGTTGATGATATTATCTTTGGTGCTACTAATAAATCTCTTTGTGAGGAATTTGCTAAGTGTATGACTAAGGAATTTAAAATGAGCATGATGGGTGACCTTAAATTCTTTCTTGGTCTATAAATCAAGCAACTTAAAGAAGGGATCTTCATCAACCAAGCTAAATACACAAAGGAAATTCTAAAGAAATTAGGCATGGAAGGATGCAAGGTATCAAAAACTCCAATGAGTAGTACCATCAAGCTAGATAAGGATGAATCGA
>CATIWR010217843.1:0-16004 GCA_949677035.1 Omphalea diandra
TATATATATATATATATATATATATATATATATATATATATATATATATATATATATATATATATATTCAATTTAATGTGGATGATCATAGCATAGATTAATGGTTGTAAGCTTAAACTTTCACAAAAATCAAAATGTAAATCATCTTAACATGAGAAAAATCATGAAAAAATTAAAATTAAAGTTAAAATAAATCACCAAGGAGTAGAGAAAAAGGGGAAAGAATTGACCTTCGTATAAATCGAGAGATGTGCAAAGAATTTAAGTTGAATGGTAGAGTTTTGAAACATTTGCAATTATGTATTTTCACTATAATAATTAAAAAAAGTAAAAAAAAAAAAAACATAAATGAAATTTGAAAGTGTTTTTAAATTATAGTTAATTTTTATTACTAAACTTTTAGAGAGTATTTGATTACCATAATTTAAAATTTTTGTTCAGAATCAATTTTCTAGAAAAGTAAATTTCTGAGTAAGTAATTCCAAGAATGTAAGATATTTGTGTTTCGTTGAATATAAATTTTTTTAAGAAATTTAAAATAAATATTTTTTATTTATACATAGGATAGTTCAAAGAAATTAATATAAATTACTACTCTACTTCTAATGCAATTACATGTTTTTATTTAATTAATCTATATAAAAAGTCTTATACAATAAAATTTATCATAGTTATCAATTCATGAAATATAATTATAATATATAATATATAATATATAATATTATAATTTATAAGAAATATAATATTATTAAATAATATAATTTATAATTAAATGAATATAATAATAAATTATTATTACAAAATATTATTGTAATATCCCTATCCACATTAATTGATATTATCACATGAACATATTTATTGCATAAATGATTTGAAATCACCTCAGTTTTTCTGTTTTCTTATATTTTGATAGTCTTATATTCTGATTTTGACAAAGTGAAAAACATGAAGTTTGTAGGTTATATCCCCTCTAAATACCTGTAAAGCAGTTTTGATTGATTTGTTGTGTACAAAGAAATATGACTCAGTGATTGTGATTGACCTTGAATTTGATGAAACCTCACATATCTTTTAATTCTATTTTCCAAAAATTTGATGGTCATAGATTCAAAATTTGATGATGTGACAAACTTGAAAGTTGTATATTTATGTTTGATTTATATGCCTGTGAAATAGTTTTGCCAAATTGAATATGGTTTTTGAGATATTGCCCCTTTTATTATGACTGATTGTCAACATGTTGAAAACATGCTCACGCTGAGATTAGTCATTTGTTTTGATGACTTTACAGACTAAATTAGATAATGAGTAAAACATGAAAGATGTTTCTTTATGTGTTTTGTAACTTTTGGTAGATCATTTTTGTAATTGGATTTGTATAATTGGAGATATACCCAAGAATGTAAGATCTACTCAGACTGAGATGACATTGAAACAAGACAAAATTAAAAAATTTACCACATTTTCTATATATCTTATATTGACTTGAAATTTGAATATGTTGTATCATTACGTGTATAGTTTATTTCAAAAAAAAAAAAAGAATCAAGTAATTTGGATAAATATATCTAGAGTTATTGTTGTGAGAGTGTAGCAAGCTCAGACTACCATATACGAAAAATATGCATAAACACTAGGTCCACTTGCATGGATCATGTCATAGTTTCATACCAAACATTCATAATCATTTTGACATAATTATAACTATGTATGTATCAAATGTTAGGATCTCAACACTTTGAGGAAGCCCTAGAGAGAGAACCAAACCTATCGTAAATGTTGGTCACATCAAAATGTCAGTAAAAATCGTAATTAGATTCTAATGTGTATGTGTGATAATTTTATGATATAATTATATTCCATTACATGTATATGTGATTGAATTGTTACACTTTACACGTGGATACAAGTCAAGTGAAAATTATATAATTTTAATGATTACTAGGTATACCATTGTTGTTTTGCATATGAAACTAAAAGGATATTGTGATCGGTTTGTCAAACACTTGCAAATCACTTGGAAAAGGGACCAATATGTCCTATTGACACATGTTATTGATAAAATGATTCACTTGTTATATGCTGGTCAACAAAATCAAATGTCACTTGAATCACATGAATTCTCGAGAGCGGTGTTTGCCTTGCAAGGTCACGACAAAAATCAATTTATTATACTTGCACTTGCATAGTCAATTGTTATACTTGTAATATATTCTGATAATATTTGATAGTTGGATGTGCCATAAGAATTTGATTATTGTTTTTATTCATTGAGTTATGACTCACAAAATCGCAATTATGTTTTTCAGATACTGAAGCATAAAGTTTGAATACATTGGTGTATAAAGTTTTGCATAGAGACACATGGACCACAGGTCATCAGCTGAATTCCAACTCTTTCTCTCCTTGTGTCATGTACATCTAGATAGAAACTAGTTTATGGTCACTAGCCTTGAACATTAATTAGCATATATGTACATTAAATACATGTTGGATTGTGTATGTATGATAAATAAACCTTTATGCATATGTATTTTTGGATATAAATGCCATGATTTGTAAATGAAAACTGATTATTACAGTTATTATAATATAATAATATATTAAATATTATTCAATAGTATTAAATAATTATTCTCTTATCTTAAAAAAAGTACTCAATAATTATAACACACTAATAATTCAAATGCATAGTCTATGATAATAAAAATTTTAAAATGATTTAATTACTCAATGAACTAATAAGAGACTATAGTTTTTTTATAGTTCTATAATTATTTTGATTAAAATTGAATGGTAATTTGTATTTTTAGTTTTGATTAGAATTGTTTTAAATAAATATATAAGTTTTAGTTTAGTAATTGAAAAAAATTATAAAGTTATATATGTTTATATATTATATTAATTAAGATTATATTTATCAATATATAATTTATATAAGTTTTAATAGTCATGAAAAAATAACTTTTTTACCTCTTGATATATAAAAGTAATTTTCATGTAGATTAGAAAGTAAAAGTGAGACTCTCATATTTAGGAATATAGCTTTTAAAAGATACAACCTTGTTTTGGGCAAACTAAATACCGAAATTCAATATTTCTAAACTATTTTTTCTTAAAATTTCGTTAATCAAATACCATTTACATAATTTTAATGGTTATAATTAATTTTGATAGGATAAAAACTTATTAATGCTGAATGTAAGACATGTCCTTGTACACTAAACTAATAGATAAATGACAACTCAAATAACTACTCTCTAATTGTGTATTGGTATTATTTTAATGTTTTTCATTTTCAAGTGTAAAAATACTCAATTATGCAATATAGATAAATTTTTCAGATAATTTATATTGCTTAGAAATATGACATATTAGATGGAAATATGACATATCAGAGTATTTCTAGTCGTGCTGTTTACTTTAAAAAGTATTATTTATATAATAAAAACATTTTTATTGATGAAGAATAAAAAATTTTATTTAAATTTAATAGAGTTTTAATATTTTTATTTTACTTTTTTCATAAATAGTAATTATTTGATTTTTATCAATAAAAATAAAATTAAAAATATAAAAAAAATCTATAGTGTATTAATTTTATTTTTAATATATTTTTTATTATATTAAATAATAAATAATATAAATATAAAATATTATTAGTCTAAATTTTATTATAATTTTATAAATTAAAAAAATTAATATTTTTTTAATGTGCTTCAAATATAAAAAAATATTGCTCAAATAAATTTTTTTAAAAATATTATTTTAAATAAATTATTTTTTATGAAATAAAAGAAAGTAACTCTTCATAATAAAAGGAATATGGGACTCACAATTATATAATAATTTGACATCATTTGGATACACAATGTTGGTTGTAGATAACAATTTGAAGGGTTTACAACTTTAAATGGTATCGGGTATCTGTGTCATGCAGATTCCCATTCAGATATGCTATTGGCCACCGCCTACTCGAATTCCCAGTTTCCATCCATATGACGCTTTTATTAGCTGGCATTGCACTGTGAGACCTTTTTTTTTCACCTTTTTTTTTAAAAAAAAAAGAAATTAATTTTCAAAGACGAAGAGAGAGAGAGAGAGAGAGCACTGTGAGACCTTTTCCGTAAAAAAAAAAAAAAAAAAAAAAATTTTCGAGGACGAAGAGAGAGAGAGAGAGAGAGAGAGAGAGAGAGAGAGAGAGAGAGTGTGTTTATATATATATATATATATATATATATATATATATATATATATATATATATATATTATATACAAGACACAGAGAGTGCTTTCATTGCTCTGATAAAAGTGAAGCTACGGTTCGTACTTCACTTTAAGCTTTTCGCCGAAAAATTAATCGAAGGTCTAGGAGCTCAAAACTTCAAATTTAATCGAGCTCGGTACAAATTTCATTAGATTATTAGTCTCTTAGATCTCTCTCCAGTTTCATTGTCGTCAATTTACGTGCTGTTTGCTTTGTTTTGCCTGATCCGTTTTTCGTGGAAAGTAATGATTGTTTGTTAGATAGCATTTTTTTTTTTTTTTTGCAATTATCAATTATTTTTGGTTTCTGCGTTCGATTTTCAGGTTAAACAACAAAAGCTGAGGACTTTTTCATCATCAGATCTCAGGGACTTTGGATTCCATTTTCTTTATTTGTCCAGTCTCTGTTTGGCCCTCTAAGCGTTTTTTCTTTTCTTGCCTAGTATGGGAATGAAAGTAGGAACGACCTGTTTTCAATGGTCACAGCCAATCATACCTCATTCTCCATCTTCCTCTCAAACCCTAGCTTCTGCAATCTTATCTCCAACCTCTGAAAAACGCTGCCGTTTCACTGTCAATGGAGGCCCTTTGCCTCTGTTTCATACTTCATCTTCGAAGCTCCATAGGTCACGTTCTTGTGAGCGACCACAATTGAGATCCAGACCTCACACTATAACAAGAGCTTCTAGTGCCAGCTTTAATGCCTTCTCCGACGAAGAATTCTCCAAGAAAATCCAAGACCTGGCGCTCAGATTTCAGCTCGATGACCATGATAACGAAATAGTCTCTGACGATGATGAAGAATCTTTAGATTTAGCTACGAGTCAGAGTCAATTTACTCCGTTGGAGGAAAACCAACTAGAGCCCCCGGATTGGTCAGGGAGTATAGAGCGGAAGGCGAACAGCGTTGACCTCCCGCTTTCTCTTCGGATTATAAAGAGAAAGATGCAATGGCAAGAAGGGTTTATGGGAGCCGGGGAATCTGCCTGTTGTTCCGTGAAAAAGGCGTTTTCTTGTTTGGTATTTATAATCCGAGAAATTCATAGCTACACCTTGCAAATGAGGGAGTTGTTATTCACTGAAGATTTGCAAGGGATTATTGTTCGCGTACAGAAAGAAATGCATGCTTCGTTCGTGTGGTTGTTCCAGCAAGTGTTTTCGCATACACCCACTTTGATGGTGTATGTGATGATCCTACTTGCAAATTTTACAGTGTATTCTATGAGCAGTAACGCTGCAATTGCAGCCCCACCCCCAGTTGCTACTTATGCAACCACCACGACCGAAACTGCATCAGTCGTTCAAGTTCCAGACCAGAAGAATCAACAAAAGTATGATTCTTCATCAGTAAAGACGTTTTCAATATCTTCCTCAGGTGGTAAATCTACTTCCATTGGGGATAACAATGGTGGTGGAGGCAAGGTCCGGCCTGTTGCTAGCGGAACAGATGGTGATGGAGGGGGGTTCGACCGGTCGGATCGATTTAGAACAATTGTCCCAGATGGAGCTGCTTCACAATTAAGCTCTGTAGGAACCACCGGGGAGGCAGAGTCAGTTTCAAGACAAGAAGAGTTAAGTCTATGGAATTCAATTGTAGATGAAGCCTCGGAAATGCAATCTTTGATAAGAGATAAGTCTCTTGATCATGAGACTATGCAGAGATTTGTTTCACCCATCAAAGCAAATGTTGAGCCGGATGATTATGTAGATTATTTTAGAACAGAGCTGCTGTATCAAACGGGATTATCTCAAGACCATAATAATCCTCTCCTCCTCGCCAATTACGCTCAATTCCTCTACCTGGTTGCCCATGATTATGACAGGTATAAATCTATATCCATTGTGTTTTAATTCTTTGCATTGTTAATATTATCATTAGCTTGACGTTTTGCCAACTTAATCAGAAAAGCAAATTGTTTTACCAACTTTACCGCTGTAACCAATCAACGGTTCTGGATATGAGATGACAAATTTGATCCTCAATCAGGAAAAATATAAATAAAAATAATATCTCCTTATTTTATTCCTATAAGCGCCCAATGAGAACGTATGACTTAAATCGAACTTTTGGGGTTTTATTGAATCACGTGACAGGGAATATGTGGTGTAGTTTCCTTTCATGGTAAAAATATCCTTTTGATGACGTCACGCCCTCACTTTAAGAGATTTTTCTTCACGTTGTATGATGGATGGTTGACTTGTGGTTATTGGCAAAACAGGGCGGAACAGTACTTCAAGAGAGCAATCGGGGTAAAGCCAGCAGATGCGGAGGCGTACACCAAGTATGCGAACTTTCTATGGAGAGTGAGGAATGACCTGTGGGCAGCAGAAGAAACCTTCTTGGAAGCTATTAACGCTGAACCTGCAAACTCTTATTATGCTGCCAATTACGCTCATTTCCTGTGGAACACTGGTGGCGAGGATACGTGTTTCCCTCTAAGCTCCCAAGAATAGATAATACTAAACACAAAATTTGGCTGGCTGGAGATAACACTCTCACCCATATCTTTTTGTTTCCCTCTTATTCAAGATAGAAAAAGGTTGCTATAAAAAAAATATATATATATAAAGAAAAGAGAGTGATACTTTTTTTTTGTAATTTTATAATTGGTGGGAGAGAAAAGTGTGGTGAGGGGCGGCGCTTGGACGAAGGGATGCAGGTGAGCGAGGAGGAAAACGAGGAGCTGGGGACAGTCGGTCATTCATTTGGCCCGGCGTGTCGTCTGCTCTCACAGATTGAGTTCCCGGATTTTGCATAGTTTCAATATTTACTTTTTGTTTTGGTGACATAATCACATGGCACACGGTGTAATTATTAGTTTTGTTTTCTGTAGGTTATTCAAGGGTGTGTTTTTCCTTACTTTTTAAGGCTTTTTTTTTTTTTTTTTGTTTTTACTTTTTCAATTAGTAAAATGAGTATATGCATCTTAAAATAGGAAGTGATAGCTGTAGTTAGGAGGTTATTTAACAGTTTCAATTCAAAATAAATTCAATTTGAAAATTTTTATTTATAAATTTTACTTTTATATTGAAAAAAATAAATATATCTCTTAGTTTTTATACATTAATTAATATTTTTTTTATTATTAGTTGCTCTATCTATAATAACTGAAACTAGAAGTTTTCATCATGTAATAAGAGCTAAAATATTAAATAAATCTTTAAATTTATTTTAAGGTGGGAACAAAATGATAAAATAAGTTTTTTCGTTAAATTTACTTTTGAATTTATATTATTTCACTTTTTTCGATAAATTTACTTCTGAACTTATATTATTTCACCATAAGTTTTTTTCATCAAAATTATATTTGATCTTGTATTATAAAAGTAATTTAAGAAAATCAGGTTCAGATGTATTTCGACAAAATACAGATTCTCTTAAATTCTTAATTCCTCAAATCTCAAAAGCGTACATTCACTTTGACAATAAAATTTTATTAATTGAAGAATGAGAAAGAGAGATATAATAATTATACTTGTTTATTCAATTGCAACATATATATGAAGAAATAAGTCAAACTAAATATAATGATGTGCAAAAGTATTACTAAAAATTTGTATTTTATAATTTAATAAATTATATTTTAAAAAAATAAAATTATATTTTAAAAAATAACTTATAAAAAATTATTCCATCAGGTTTTGTAACAAAATAATACAAGATCAGAGTAATTTTGGTAAAAAAAGATTTTTATTATGAAATAATACAAGATCATGGATAATTTTCATGAAATAATACAATTTTAGGGGTAAATTTGATAAAAAAGTTCATTTTGTCATTTATTGTCACTTCGAGACAAGTTTAAAGATTTATTTGGTACTTTAACTTACTTTAATTTTATTTCTTTTTTATGTTCAACTTTTTTATAAAAATTTACATATTTTTTGAGAATTTCTTTATGGATAATTATATCTTAAAAGGCAAACAAGTGTTGTTTAAGAGTTATTTTTTTTTTCTTAGCTTATTTATACTTCTTATTCTTTAGGCTTAGTTGCAAAATGCAAACAATTGTTGGTTCTTTGACTCTCAAACGCAAATGTAATTTTTTATTCTTTAGGCTTAATTAAAACCGCAGCAATCCTATTTTGAAGTGCACATTACTGCTAGCCAAGAGATAATCTTTGTTTCCAAGTGAAACATTTCAGAGTAATATGTTTAATTTTGTTTTGATTCTCCACTTGTTGCTTGTTTGTTTGTTTTGGGTTGTGCCATTTTCATACAGTATCCAAAATTTGTTGTTCTCATGGGTCTGATTTAGTTTGGTATTATATGTTAAGTTTGCATCAATATACAGAGGTATATTGTAAGAATCACCGTTATATTAATATATAAAATGATACTATAATCGTATCAATAATACTGCATGATTACATTTGAAGAAAAACATTGAATAATTCAATATTTGAGAAATTTGATGAAAATTTAAATTTTATTCTCTTTGAAATATTTCTAAATATAGAAGAAGTTTATTGCATAGAGCGATTAAAAAGTTAATACTCTTTAAATGAATTTATTATAGGACGAAGTTGCTTTTACTTTGATGGAAGCAAATAACAATGAATGTTAACATTTATGAATAATGGATAGTGGTTTTAATATTTTTTTTTCATTTGATATAGTAACTTATTTATTTATTAATTATTTAATTTTTATTACCACTATTTATGACTAATCTATTATTTCACTTTTTTAATGAAATTACTATTAATAGACAAAAGGATATTCTAATTGCATCATTACATTTGAAGAAAAACATTGAATAATTCAATATTTGAGAGATTTGATAAAAATGTAAATTTTCTTCTCTTTGAAATATTTCTAAATATAGAAGAAGTTTGTTGCATAAGAGCGATTAAAAAGTTAATATTCATCAAATGAATTTATTACAGGACAAAATTGCTTTTACTTGCAAATAATAATGAATGGTAACATTTATGAATAGTCGTTTTAATATTTTTCTATTTTCTATTTTATACAGTAAATTATTTATTTTTAATTATTTAAATTTTATTACCACTATTTATGACTAATATATTATTTCACTTTTTTAATGAATCACTGTTATATTAATAATTAATGCTTAATGTATGTAGTATAAAAAAAAGCTTAATGTGTATATGTATATACATATTTTTTTCTTATAAATGCTTAATAAATGATTGTACATTATAAATGCTTGATGTATGTAGTATAAAAAATGCTTAACGTATATATATATATTCTCATAAATGCTTAATGAATTATTATACATTATTTAAAAAAGCTTAATGTATATATGTATATACGTATTTTTTTCTTATAAATGCTTAATATGCTTGATGTATGTAGTATAAAAAAAGCTTAATGTATACATGCATATATATATTTTTTTCTCATAAATGCTTAATGAATTATTATTCATTATTTATTTTTGAAAATCTAAAAAATATAACATATATATTTTTTATTTAAAATGAATGCTATATTAGTAATTATATATTGAAAAACGGCTAATAATAATAATTTTTTCAAACACTTAATATAAATCAACAATAAACAATAATAATCAACAATAATTAAATAGAATAGACTCTAATTCTAAATATTCTATGCAAATTCGATATAAAAAATAAGCCAAAATCCTTAGTACTTTCACGCATTATACTTTATCTCCTAGAAATATTTGGAGATAAAATCCTTGGTATTTTATCTCCAAATATTTCTTTTAAACATTTCCTCGATTGCAACACATCAAAGGTTAGACCCCACAAATTTCTTCTTGTCTTTGTAGCTTTGAGGGATTGGTTTTCTCTTTGTTGGATAAAGAACGTATGACTTGAGCTGATCAAATACAAAAGGACGTTAACTTAAAAGCAGATCCATCTTGCATATGTAACAGCCTAATTTCCCTAACAAAGAAGATCCAGAAGGGAACAAGCAAATCTAATCTGATAATACTATATATAAAAATATCATTCCTACTTAACAAGTTATAACATCCCTTGTATTATTGTCACACACAGATACATAGAATGTAATGTGATATTTGGGCTTTCTGTATATCAGAGAACCTCACTTAGTCAATGAAATAAAACTAAACTGAAGTTCTTGTGCAGGGGGAAAACAAACAACTGAACTAGCAATTCCAGGATGAATTTATCGACTTCTTTTATGTATTGGTCTCCTAGAGCAACTCCATGGGGATATTATTACGATTTTAAAGGTTCTCATATTGAAACTGAACTTTACATACAAGTTATAGTAGAAACTTTTGTCGCAAAGGAGCGTTTGGAGATTGGAAATTCATTCTGGGTATAGACCTAAAGTTATATCAACCCAATTTTCTTGAAAATTACGCAGTAAATATATAAATAGATGAAACGGCCACTTGCAAATAAAAAGTACCCACATCAAGTGTTAAATACAAAGGCATAAAATCAAACTTCATTATCAAACACACATGGGATGCAATGCATATTTATGGGTCATTGTTCTTTCTCCTTGGGATTGAACTTGGGATTGAATTAGGCCAAACCATAAGCTGACAGTTTTTCACGTGAAGGGATGGTGATATTAAGCTACTTCATTCACCCTCCCATCCCAGCCCTCTTTCTCCTTCTTCTATATGTCTCACTTACAAATGCATAAAGACACTAGCAATTAACCAACAATTTGTGTTTGACCTTTTGTATGAAAGAATAATTTATAATTAACACCATATTATAAATGGTCCCATGTAATATTATGTTTATCACTTCATCCATGACATCAATTATGTTAAGGGCATGCATCACCACGTAAACAAAAGGTGCCACTTTATTTTGCCAGCCGTTACAATTATTTTTAATAAAATCTAAAATCATAAAGTTTTATGATAATTAGACTTTTTTTTAAATTGATTTATTGGGAGCTACCTAATTCTATGCCTATGGACGTTGTTGCTCCTAGTTTTTTTTTTTTGGATGTTTTAGCTTCTGATAATTTTTCTTAATGAAAGTCCCTCTTTAGATTTAAAAAAAAAAAAAAAAAAAAAAAAATTAAAAAAAAAAAGTGGTTAATCTAGCAAATGAAAAACACTGCTCCCTTTTGTCTCGTCTTTAAGTGGAAGGCGGCCACTAATACACTTGTTATAAGTTGGAAATTTTCCTTTTTCTACACCAAACAGAAAAAAGAGTAATTAATATTGCAGTGATATTTAATTATTCGTATTCTTTTGAAATATAAAAACACTTGTATCTTTTTCATGCCTATATATAATTATGTCATCTATTTTACATAACACACTTGATATTTCATAAACTTTTTTAGAAAAGTGGAAAATATCATTAAAGAATCAAGAGTTTAAAACATCTTCAAGAACAATAAGATCTATTGGATTAGGAACTTCCTCTATCCATATAGACTCACTAACACTAGCATCAGCCACACGAGCTAATGCATGGGCAACCTTGTTTGCCGAACGCTTGATATAGCACAATCCCGAGGCTCCAACTTCCTTAGCCAAAGGGTCTTATGAGGCATATCTGGATGTGATGGTTGACGAAATCACAGAGTTGGCTTGATATATATAAATTTAATATATTATAAGTTTATTCTTAATTTAGTCATTCGACTTGAGTCTTGATATTTTGAAAAAAAAAAAAGGTATAAACAAAATATAATTAATTATTTTGGTGTTTCGATAAAAATATCTTTAAACTAGTTCACATATTAACTAAAATTAGAATATCTCCTTGGATAATCTTAAAAGTTCAATCCTATAATGTATTAAGAAATATTTAAATCAAATTCAAATTTTTTTTTTAGTATCATGAATGAGAGAATTTACAATGAAAAGTTAAATTCAAAGTTAAGAAAATTCTTTTAATCTATTAAAATTAATCTTTAAAATTTATATTATATGTCGTTACACTGTTGCCTTTGTACATTAAATTTTTTATTTATATAAAATAAAATAAAATATATATTTTATATCATACAATTTAACTTGGTCGCTCTGCAGCTAAAGGAAAAAAAAACTTGTCACTATGTCTATACGTTAAACTAGTATTGTACCATGGCGTTGTTTTGATATGTTTTTGAATCGTTTGGTGTAACTTTTAGAAAAGATTCATCTTTTTTTTTTTTTTAATTGAATATAGTAAAGTTCATAGTTGTATTTATCTAAATAAGGTAAATCTTAATATATAATTTAATTAAGTTCATTAAAAAAACAAATTATAAGCTCATATAGTTTAGTTTAATAAGGATAAAATTAATTGTAAAAAATATTTATATTTATATATATTTAAAGCTTATAAATTATCTGATTAATAGTCACTCTTATCATGCACCATTATTTTCTTTATTGATGTGCCAAGGAAGAATATCATTTATAAGTTTATTTTTAATTATATTTAATATTTTTATATAAAATCAGCTGCAAACACTCCGAAGGATGAGATGCCTCAACTTCCCTTCAAATCTGGGGCAATCTGCTTCTATCCTTCCTCGTCGGCTCACCTTGTTGCTGGTTCCTCCCTAGGAGCCTACTAGACATTCGCCGGTGGAGTTTGTGGCTGGTCATCCCTTTAGGAATTCGTACCGTCCCAAAAAAGACTCATTTTTACTACGGTGCTAAATGTATCAATTTCAAAAATATTCTCAATTTGGCAAGGAGAGACATATTTTTCTCTATCTTCGTCGATTATCTGGATCCTCTTGTTGAAGTTAACAATCTACAATGATGTTTTTAACATTTTGGGAGGGTGTATGATACTTTCACTTCGAGGAAACCCAGACCAAATAGAACTTTGAAGCATGCCTTTATCAGATACAAGCCTATTGCAGAGGCTACTAAAGCAGTGGTGGAAAGTAACGATTCATTTTTTATGAATAGAAGAATCTTTGTGAAACTGGCTGATGAAAAATCGAATACCTTTGAAGGAAGAAAGGTTTTGCTCAATATGGATATAAATGTTAGTAAAAGAGGTAAATCATTTGCCAAATATTGTGAGACTGAATATTGAGGGAACCGAGGTGGCAAGTAAAATGCATGAAATGGAACCTATTGTTCAGAAACTTAGGGGGTATAAGAATTGCAATAACAGACTAGCCTATACTCGTTGTAAGGAAGATATGGAGTTGTTTGTATATAATTTTGGATAATTTGTATGTTTTGAGCAAGATTTTGTAGATTGCATTTTGTGGACTATGTGTTAAAGCTCAAATATTGTGTCGGAGATCATAGACCACAGGTAGTGGAATGGATGGGAATAATTTTTTTTTTTTTTTGTTAGATCAATGATGTATTTGGTTGAGTTAAAAATGGTTACCCGGCCTGCAATATGAAAGGGACCATGAGGTCAAAGAGATTGGAGGCTACAGTATCGCAAGGATAATTTCTTTAATTGTGAAGCTCTTCAACTCATGTATTTAGATAAAAAATTTGGTATTTTTAGAGTTTTTGATAGATCAAAATCCAAATTCCATTAGGAAAAGTAAAGTGTATGCAAGTCTGTAAATAGCTATTCTCATTGTATATTGGGATCATCATACACAATCACATAAAAGTTTCTTTTACTTTCGATTTTCTTCTATTTGTAAAGTTTAGTTTAAAGTTTTCATAATCAACCATCCTTTAGCTTACAAAGGTTAAGGGAGAATCCGCTACACGTTCAAAGGCTACTTAGTTGGGTTTAAGCTTTCAAAGGTTTAAATCTAATTTTGGCTTTCAAAAGCTAAAATAAAGAAAATATCATTTAATATCACACTATACCTACTTGTAATTTAGTATGCCTTAACCCGTCGATTGCAAAAAATCAATCTTGGTCTACAATCAAGGTTAAGAAATTATCTACGAAGGAAAGCAATTTTTGGCACATTCAGGGGGACCATCTGAATAAACCAGTAGAGATGAGAAGTACGTTCAAAGATACAATGGAGTCTCCTAGAGTATCTACTTAACATAGCGATCCTAAAGTAAAGAAGCCTCGCATTTGGCCACTAAGGGTATTAAGACCGATGAAATCATTGGTGAAGGACAATATTTAAATGCCAAGAACACCAAAGGTGGATCTAGAATTGTTATTAAAGATAATGACAGAGCGACAAGTGGCCAGGACCTAACAGATGATATGGTTATGGAAAATCAAGGAATCGCAAACAAAATATTTGACCAATTAGTGGTGATCTAAAACCCTAGGGATGATAGGGTTATAAAGAAATAAGGAGTCTTCACTCAGGATGTAACTATGTGGTTGAAGAAAATCATAGGATATATAACGATCATATAAAGCATATGGCTATAGTGTTTTGACCAATAATTTAAGAGAATATAAATGGTCGAAAGAGATATTAATCACAATATCAGTGAGCTTAATCACTCAATTGGTTGCTTTTTAGATACTCTAGAAGGACGACCAAATATGGACCAGTGAATTTCTTCTATAGAGCATTTGCCCATTGCATTGGAAGGTAGGCTAATTAGGAGTGAGCCAAGCAGCGCACGAAAAGAGCATGCTGGGCCACAAAATTCTCGAATCTTCAATATGGGGAGGAGTAAGTTCTTAACAGACTAGAGTAAGGAGAGTCTTCTAATGTGCAAGGTCATCACAGAGCGAGAGGACATTAATTAATTATGCAACCTCCAGTTTTATAGCCAGCAATAAATCCACAACAAAGATCTCAATCAGATCTGATAGGAAACTCACCTATTGTATTTTAATCGATGGTGAACCAACAACCCGGTTAGACTCCAGCATTATATCAGCCCATTCAATATAATCAAAATAATGGTGGAGTCTTCACATATGATGTAGTTGGCAATTATGTGCCACTCAAAAATATAGACTAGCCTCTTTAGGCCAGGCCATCCAAGTGCAATACAGTGGCAAACAACATGGATATGATGAACACAATAGTTAGTTTCTCAAATTGAAAAGAATACTCTTATAAAAGTATTAGAACAAATGGGTATAGAATTCAAAGGAAAGGTTCGACCATCCTATCAAAAGCCATATTCTGATTGGGTAGAGATCGCCTTTCCTTTCCCTAAAGGTTACAAAATTCTTGAGTTTACATTATTCTCAGAGGAAGAGTATAAATCTTCCACTATAGAGCATGTAGCTCACTTTACAATTCATTGTGGGGAAGCAACCATGAATGATTTTTGGAAGCTTCCTTGTTTGGGAGTTCACTAAGTAGGTCTGCCTTTAATTGGCATGTCAACTTGGTGCCAAATTTAATAAATAAATGGATACAATTAGAGGAAAGATTTCATATTGAATTTTATAGAGCATCTCTAGATATCATTTTAGCTAACTTAGCAAATGTTATACAGTTACTTGGGAAGTCAATTGAAAAATATATCATGAGATTTAGAAAGTTAGAGCTTAAACTTCAAAACAATCTAAGTAAGGGTGATTGTGTAACTTTAGTATTGAGAGGCTTTAATTACACCATGTGAGAGCATTTTGAAATGATGCAAACAGCCAAGGCTAAAGCAAATGATCCATTTCAACTTCAAGGCCCAATCATAAAGGGAAGGCTAAAGAAGTTTAAGGATGTAATTGGAGCATTGATGCAATAAGGAATTACACTTTAATTAGCCCAAGAAGAGCAAAGAATGCGTAAAGCGCAATTAAAGGCTGATGGGGGCTTAAACTCTTCAAATGGAGCACTTAACTTAATACAATGGAGCCCAACTTGTGGAGAGCATCCAAGCACAACCCAATTCATCCAAGGCATGTAAAAAGAAGCCCAAGGCATGTAAAAGGAA
>CATIWR010217956.1:0-51356 GCA_949677035.1 Omphalea diandra
CTCATTAATCATCCTCTTTTTTGGATTGTGGAGACTAGCAATGCAAACCACTAACTTTATCTAAAATTTTCCTGCATAGACTAGTGAGTAAAAAAATGAGTGTAAAACTTAGTGATGAAATAAATAATAATAAAGAGTTTATTACTAAATATAAAAATCAAACTCTTAATAAAATATTTTAATGAAAATGGAAATACCAATAAATTGTATAAATAACCAAATTAATTTCAAAATTCCTTCAAAATAACAAACTTATTAATATCTTTGTAAAATCTCAAGTAATTATAAAATAATTATGTCGCTAGACAAATAATAATTATTATAAAACTTCATCATTTCTAATATTCACAAATTTTCATATTAAAAAAAGTAATTAAAATATTCAATAAATTATAAATTTAATAGAATATAGTATCAAAATTATTTACGTACTCAACTATGCAATCTATCGATCCTAGAAAGTAATGGATGCAAAGACATTTACTTGTAGCCTAGAGGGCAAATTCCAATCATATGTGCACAGACCTAATGCCTCCAATGGGCGACCGCCTAGTATACGCTCTAAAAGCATGTGTCTATTGAGTGTTATTTCAAACATAATTGTGTATGTAACCATATATTACCTGAAGTTCAAGGTGTGGCCATATAAACAACAAAACTGAGTGCATATCCTTTTTATCTAACTATAATATTACTCATCTTGCATGATAAAATTCAATAACATTCTAATTCAAAATAATAATGAAACATACTTCCATGTAGTAAATCCAAAATATCCATATCCATGTCAATTTCAATAAAACATAATTTTATTTCAAATTTTCACATTTAAAGAATTACTCGAAGAGAAAGCAAATTCCAAAATCATAAATAAAAATAATAAAATTCTAATTCTACAATATTGTAAACATATCCATTCTCTAAAGTTTAAAACCAAAACAATCACTTTATAATCATATCTAAAAGATAATCATATAATTGAAATCAATCTAAAATATACTTATTCACTCATCAAAAATTAATATTAAAAATAATCATTTTATAACATAATTCTTGAAAATGATCTTTAAATCTAATTCAATTCTAATCATATACATAAATAATAGTTAAACAAAACACATTTTAAAATTTATTCACTCATTTGAAATATAGGATTAAAACAAACTATTGTTTCATTTTCATTGTTAATTTCATTCTCAGGCAAATTCTCCATTCATTAATATAAACATAATTTAAAAGTCACTTCAATCTACCTCCTTATAATTCTTATCTAATTCTAATATAATAATTCTATTTATTTATCCATCTATTTAAATTAATTAATCCTACTAAAAATTCTGTAGAATCTCCCCTATAAGTTGAACTATTTTCCTCATAAAATGAGTCTATCCTACAAAAAAATTGCAATACACAATGCCCATCCGAGTTCTTTAACCATACAATATATTCTTCACTTCAATGTTAATAATTTCATTAGATTTGAAATAAATATCTAAAATCATCAATTCATTATCTTTTGCATAATTCTCAAATTAACCTCAAATTTTCATTGTTAACTCTCATAAATTCTATTAAATAAACTCACTTTCATTAATTCATCTAACCTGTATAATTATATGCAATAATTTCATTTAATCCCAACTAACTCTTGAATATTTATCAGTTAGGTTCAAAATTCCATTTGGATCATAACATATTTAATTAGCTCCCATAATCATCATTAATTACTATAATCTCTTTAAATTTAACTAAATTCTTCAATTTAAAAAACCTTTTATCAAACTATGATTTCATCTTTATTTAATTTAATTACTCTCATAATTATTTCAGTAACTCCATAAAATATGCTTAACAATTTCTTAATCCTTAATAATTGGATTAATTTCAAATAATTTCTCTAATTATAGTAAAATTATTTAATTCTTATAATTTAATAAAAAATCATTATTAAGCTTCAATTCTTTCATCTGCTTATTCTCATGCCATTAAATCTCTAATTTTCATTAATTTCATAATTTTAAAAAACAAATTATAATTATTGAGAAATCAATAACAATTCATAAAATCTCTCCGAAACATCTATAATTTGTGAGAATTGCACTATTGTGACCAAGACGATGAGTAGAGCATTCTTTCCTAATTTGCATCTCAGGCATCGTCAAAGCCGCTATATAATGTGGCCAAGTTTGCCACTAGTGATTGGTAATCATACAACCCATACCAAAACATAGATCATCTTTCCAACAGTTGATAACATGTGTGGTGGTGTAGTTGAACTCCTATCTATTTAGTCGAAATCGACCAAAATTATTAAAAAAAGTCAAATTTTGACTAGCTGTCACGATAGTAGAAGCTATTTTCAATAACGAGCCAAGTACAAAATCAAAGCTGAGCTTGCCAGCTTTCAAATGCCACAGACCATACTTGATTTGGATGTTGAAATCAAGATATATGAGGATTTGAAGTTTATTAACTGAAAAATCAAGTTTTTACCTCCGTTGCTGTCCACGCACCATCGCTGCTACTGCTACCTCTATCTGTCGCCTACTGCATGTGAAGGGGAGCAAGTGGCAGGGACTGTGTCGACTCATTATAACATATGTTTTAATAACTCTAAGAAATATAACTTAAGAAAAATATAAATTATAAATTCTAAGGTGATATAATTCTCCTACTCTTTTTTCTCCTCATACCTCTGTACTATGCTAGGATTTTGTACTATGCCAAGTTCCTTTGTACCAAATGTTTATATGCTTATAGATATCGCTATCTCGATCCTATAGTTATTCTAGCAACCACATGTGTTATTCAATCCCAAATTTCTACATCCTTTTCATCATTCATCTAGAGGATCTAATCTGTTTTGGTTTACTTAAAATAATTCAACTTAAATACTTAACAAAAATCAATTTATCAATTTAAATATTTCTTTTTCTTTTGAAACACGTATTCTTATGTCCAAACTAATAGACTATGCATAATTGAATGCAATGAACGACATATGATGCATGACTTAGTGATGCAAGACTTGATGTACATGTTGACTTTATTATCTTTGGACACAAGTAATTAAACTATAAAACATTAAAAATATTTGAAACTTTCTTCAAAAACTATTTTCAATATCCTTTTTACATTATCAACCTCAGTGGGAGCCATCATATAAAAATAAAACTCTTAATAATTTAAAATATTTAATATTTCTTAGAAAATTATTTTGAATTCCCTTATGCATAAGAAACCTCACAGATATCTAACCAACATACTAATTCTCAAATCTTTATTTACCACTGAAAATACATAAGCAACTCTATTAAAGCTCCCACTACTACTAATCTATTATTATTATGCCTAAATCCTTCCAACTATCATATTTATAACCTCGTTTCTAAATAGTACCTCAAATATTTGTACTTACATCTACTGCTTCATTTGCTAGAGTCCACATTAACTTATACTTTGCTACTACTTGTAACACCATGAACTTAGGGCCCTTTTTATCCCATTGATCATTCTCTTTCTGGATCGTGAAGTCTAATAATATGAAATCTTAACTAACTTTATCTAAAATTTTTCTACATAAACTAATGAGTGAAAATAATGAATTTAAAACTTAGTGAGGGGATAAACAATAATAAAGAGTTTATTACTAAATATATAGACCAAACTTTTAATAAAATGTTTTATTGGAAATGAAAATACTAATAAATTATCTAAATAACCAAATCAATTTTAAAATTCCTTCAAAATAACAAATTTATTAATATATTCCCAAAATCTAAAAGTAATCATAAAATATCATAAAATAATTATCTCACTGGATAAACGATAATCATTATAAAACTTCATCATTTTTAATATCTACAATTTTTCATATTCAAAACAAAGAAATGAAAATCCTCAATAGATAATAAAATCAATAGAATATAGTATCAAAATCATATACATGCTCAATTTATGCAATCTATCAATCCTAGTAAGCAATGATCACAAAAGGCATCAACTTATAACTTAGAGTGCAAATCTTAGTCATATACGTGTAGACCTAATGCCTCCAATAGCTTATCACACAGTATATGCTCCGAAGCATGTGTATACTGAGTGCTATTTCAAATATAAGTGTGCACATATTTATGTATCACTTGATGTCTAAGGTTTGATCATATACATAACATAACTGAGTACATACTCTTTTTATCTAGCTATAATATTACTCATCTTTCATAATAAATTCAATAACATTCTAATTCAAAATAATAATAACATATGCTTCCATTTAGTAAATCTAAAATATCCATATCCATGTCAAATTCAATAGAACATAATTTTATTTTAAAATTTCACATTTAAAGAATTATTCTGAGAGAAATAAAATTCTAAAATCATACATAAAAATAATAAAAATCTAATTCTACAATATTAGAAACATATACATTAAAGTTTAAAATCAAAATAGTCACTTCATAAACATATTTAAAAGATAATTATCTAATTGAAGTCAATCCAAAATATACTTATTCATTCACCACAATTTAATATTAAAAATAATCATTTCATAAAACAATGCTTGAAAATGATCTTTAAGTCTGATTCAATTCCAAGCATATACATAAATAATAGTTAAACAAAACACATTTTTAAATTTACCCACTCATCTAAAATGTAGCATTAAAATCAACTATTCTTCCACTTTGATTGCTAATTTCATTCCCAGGCAAATTCTCCATTCATTAACCCAAAATAATATAAATAAACCTAGTTTAGAAATCACTTCTATCCACCTCCTTATAATTCTTATCTAATTGTAATCTGACAAGTCGATTCATTTATCCATTTCAATAGAATCTCCCCCATAAGTTAAACTATTTCTCTGATAAAATGGGTCTAATTCCTACAAGAAACCACAACTGCCCATCTAAGGCCTCCAATCATACAATATATTCTTCGCTTCAATTTTCATAATTTCATTAAATTCAAAATAAATATCTCTAATCATCTATTCATTATGTTGTGCATAATTCTCAAATAAACCTCAGATTTCTATTGTTAACTCTTATAAATTCTATTAAATAAACTTACTTTCATTAATTCATCTAACCTTTATAATTAAGTCCAATAATTCTATTTAACCAAGACTAAATCTTCAATATTTATCACTAAGGTTCAAAATTTCATTTGGATAGCACCCATAATCATTATTAATTACTATTGATCTCTTTAAATTTAATTAAATTTTCCAATTCAATAAACCTTTTTTCAACTATCATTTAATCCTTATTTAACTTGATTACTCTCATAATTATTCTATTAACTCCATAAAATACTCTTAACAATTTCATAATCCTTAATAATTGTATTAGTTTCAAATAATTTCTCTAATTGAATAAACTTCCTTAATTCTCCTAATTTAATTAAAAATCACCATTAATCCTCAATTTCTCCATCCATATATTCTTATGCCATTAAAACTCTAATAATCATTAATTTCATAATTTTAAACATAAATTACAATTGTTGAAAATCAATAAAAATTCATTAAATCTCATCAGAGCATTTATAATTTATGAGAATTACACCATTATGACCTAGATGATGAGTAGAGCATTCTATCCTGATTTGCATCCCAAGTCTCATTTGAGCTGTCATATGTGGTGGCTAGAGTTCATCATTGTTGATCCGTGATGACAACACACATACTAAAATGTGGATCATCCTTCTAAGAGTCCATATGAGATAGCGGTGTAGTTAAACCCATCCATTTGGTTGACATCAACTAAAAATCATGAAAAAAGCCAATACTTTGACTAGCTGCTACTACCGTATATGCTATTTTTGGTGATAAGCTAGGTACTAAATCGAATCTGGGCTTGCCAACTTTCCAATGTCACCAACTACACTTGATTTGGATATCAAATTCTAGAGATATGCGGATTCAAAATTTATTGACCAAAAAATCATGTTTTTCCCTCCATCGCTATCCAAGAACTACCATCGCTACTACTACTATTGCCCTTTGCCTACTACAAGTGAGGAAGAGCAAGTGACAAGGGTTATGTCGACCAGTAATGGCTGGAGCATGTCAAATTGACTAAGGTTGCCCCTCTCTCTCTCTCTCTCTCCTTTTTTTTTTTTTCTTTCCTTTTTTCCTGCATGGTTGCTAAATATTGTTGGTGTGGACCAATCACAACCACTTAAAGTTTCTTTTTTCTTATAATATTTATTATATATAAATACATATAATTATATCACACAAGATTGAAATTATATATATATATATATATATATATATATATATATATATATATATATATATATATATATATATATATGTGTGTGTGTGTGTGTGTGTGTGTGTGTGTGTGTGTGTGTGTGTGTGCGTGCGCGCGCGCGTGCGCTTACGTATGTGCTTGTGTAATCTATTAATGTTATATTTAATTATGAAATGCATAATATTATTTATTTAATTGATTGTTAGGAATTATTTTGTTAATATTTTTAAATTTTCTCTTAAAATTGTATTACATAAGATTGAAGGTATAAATTAATATACAATTATTTATTACAACTACCTTGCACATATTTATTTTATTATTTATTTACTTTATAATATTTTTTTAGAAAATAAGAATTAATCATTCAACTGATTGATTGATTATTTAATAAAATAAATATTAAATTGTTTTAAAATTTATTATTATAATTATATTATGAAATATATGGATTCACAACTAATGATTATTGTTTTGCACCTAAAACACAAATAGTAGAGGTAGGTGATTGGTCCATAACAAATTGGACGATAAAAACAAACAAAAATTGAAAAACTTAATTCTTAAAAATATAAATTGAACCAAACTGGATAAATATATAAAATGAATTGATTTGATTTGATGTAATTCAATTTTCATTTAATTTGGTTTAAAATTAATTTTTAAAATTTTATAAAAAATATTTTAAATGTAAATAGTTCTTATAATACATTTTTAAATATTTTTAGTATAAATAATTTATTTTTAAAGATTTGTATATATTTATATAAATAATAAAATTTGAATAGTTTTTAACCATTTTGATTTGATTTACTATAGGCTTAAGATGCTCTGATTGGATTTAAAATGCATTCAATTTAATTCAATTAAACTAAAATTTTTTATTGACAATCGAACCAAACTAAACTTACAAATTTTGTTTTTAAAAAAATTGAATCGAACTGAAAAAGCGAATCAATTTGATTCGATCATTTTTAGGATTTGTATTAATTTTGGCCCATCTTTAATAATAGAATTAAGTTATGGATAAATTGACTTCATATATATATATATATATATATATATATATATATATATATATATATAATGGACTACTTAGTAAATGGTTTAACTTTTAAGCAATTCAATAAAATGTAACATTGAGTAGTTTTATATTTTTGCTTTGCAATGAATCTTGTTTTTTGCTTTCCAAATGCTTTATTAAGTTGTTTAAATATTGATAGATTTCCTTTACGTCCTTCCCCCACATCTTGAGAACTATCATTGTCGTGCTGCTCTTTTGATGTCGTGTGCTCACATGATCCTTGAAGTTGTTCAAATAAAATAAAGATGCTTCTTCAACTAAATATGCATTGCATATTTAACCTTTAACCTTTGCTTTATTTATCACATTGTTTTTCAACATTCGAAGGTACCTACGACATTGATTAATGTATATAAGAGCTTTTATATATAAAAATCAAAATAAAACTTATACAGTTTGATGGAAAATATTAATTACCTCTCAAAAGAATACATCTACCAATATTTCACTAGAATGTGTATCCTTTCTTCATAAGCCAGGTGAACTAAATGATGTTCCATTGAGTTGAAAAGGCTTGGAGGAAATATAAGCTCCAACTTACAAAGAATGATTGGAATCTCTTCCTCAAGTTGTATCATGTCCTTAATGTTCATGATAGTTGTAGTTAGATCCTTAAAAAAGGCCCAATTCTGTTAATGCCTTCCACACATTGCCAGGCAGTAGTTTACAAAATTCTGTTGGTATCAATCCTTGCACAAATATATGACATTCATGGCTTTTCATCTTAAACATCTTAAGTTTTTTTTCATATCGATGCATCTAGCAATATTTGACACATATCCATTAGGAAATATAAGATTTTTTATCCATTCACACCAGACTTCTTTTGCCCACTTGTCCAACATGTAACAAGGTTTAGGGTATTTTCCCATTCCTGCACTGTGTTGTAACTCAAGGTGAAGACAATATTGATTCAACTCCTATTGAGATTTATTTATATCCTTTATTTTTCTTTCCACATTCATGATAATGTTAAACACATTGTCGAAAACATTTTTCGTAATGTGTATGACATCTAAGTTATGCTAAATCAGGTTTGAACTCTAGTGTGGCAAATCCCAAAACATGTTTCTTTTCTTCGAACTATAAATTCTACATACTGGACCAGTGATCTCTTTAGCATCCAATTCAATGACCTTCTTAAGACCTAACTAATCTATTATATTTAATATCTCAACTTTAGATTTAATAGGTGGTGGACCTTTGGTCACTATTCTATTCTTAATGAATGAAGTTTTGTTTCTTTAAAATGGGTGATCTTTTGATAAAAACTTTCTATAGTTTTCAAACTATGACTACTTCTTACTTTTTAACATATTAAAAGATCAAAATTATCCACGCAATATAGATAAGCTAAACTTCTAGTAGTACTCCACCCTGATAACATTACATATGTCGAAAAATCACTTATTGTCCACATATGAGCATCCCATGTCTAAAAATTTTATTTCATTTAAATATCATATGTCTAGACCTACTCATTCCATAACTACTTGAGTTTTGTACTAAGTGGTTGTAAAAACACATCTAGTTTATCCTTAGGATTTTTTGGCTTATGTATTGGCTTAGGTACTAATGTCGTTAAGAATATATAAGCATCCTTCATACATAACCATAATGGCAAATTATACGATGTGACAATTGTAAGCCAAGAAAAATATTACTATCCCAATTGAATGAATGGTTGAAACCCATATATGCAAAGACCTAATCAAACATTCCAACTTTCAATTGTAAAATCTGGATTTGTCTGATTGAAATTCTTCCAAGTAGGAGAATTTGAGCATTAACACTTAACACCCTCTTTAACCTTATGCTCAAAATGCTAATGCATTTTCACTGTTGTTGCTTTCAATACATATAATCTTTGCAATTGAGGAGTTAGAGGAAAATAATACATCTTCTTATAAGGAATAAGAGTTTTGCATTATTTACCACATTCGCGATGAGGCCTTTTATACCAAACATGACCACAAAACTTGTTACTTATCAATTCACAATTTTTACCCTAATATGTCATGTATTCATTGTTACAATAATGGATCTTTTTAATCGATGGCCTTATACGTTATACTAATTTCTTAGTCTTATAGATGTTATTAGGTACCATACTATTATTTGATGTAATCTCTTTCATTATTCTAACCATGTCATCAAAATTGTGTTCTAACATATAGTGTTTTGATTTCATGTTCATCAATTGAGCAACAAGAGATCATTGTGAATGCTTTTTATAACTCAAAAATAAGTCTGCATTTATAGCCTTAAACAAGTCATAAAACTTCTAAGACTTTGGATTCAGTGATTCCTCCATCTCATTAAGATCAAAAGAAGGACCTATAACATTTAGGACCATTATTTAGTTGGATTTGATAGCTCATAAGTATTTACTACAATAGAGTGTTCATGGACATCATACACATATTGGTTCAAGCTATCACCCTTAACAGTTTCCTCATGTAGAGTGTACATATAATTTTTATACATATGCAACCTAATGTATCCATTTCAAGAAAGATGTGTTTCATACACTTTTGATGGTTATATGGACACCTAATCTTATTCCCATCTTTCAATTTTGGTTTACTACATGTGAACTCAATAAATTGTCTCAGTCCACTCATAAACTTTGGGCTTGGAAGACCATCATTGGGCCCCTATATATCCATTGCTGATCAACTTTAATTTTTCCTTCCTAAGATAAGTTACAAAAAAATAAGAGATTTAAATTAAGTTTTCTTTAAACTTGATTATAACTCCTTATATCTCCTTTTATACATTAATAGGTAGGAACCTAATCATTTTGAAAGACGCCATCTTTATGATCACGAACAAATGAAGTATATTCATTATTGTGTAACAATTTTGGTAGCATCTCCCTACAGCTCTCCAAATGCAAAATATGAAATAAGCACTCACCCATATGACTTACACCCATTTGGTGTTATCATATGAATAAGCACTTATTTCATCATGCATCCAAAAAATAACTAAGAGATAGTATCAATTTCTACATATCAGTGAAAACATTTGCATATATAAGGTTCATAAATAGACATCGCATTTCTAAACTGTCTAACTTGGAGAATTCAATACTGTCTCATTTTATCAAGCAAACAAACACCAAATGATATTCTAAGGCTTAAGTAACATAGTGTATATTTAGGAATGTGCACTTAATAGCATAAAATTTTCAAGTTGTTCCTAATTACTAAACAATGACAATGTGAATTACATCAAGTCATCAAATACCTAACAAATCACAAATAATTATAAAGAAAATAAATAAAAAAAATCAAACTTTGAGTATTTTATGGTTATCTTACTACTATAAAAGGTTATCTTATTACTGTCTTTTAGATTATCTTATTCAAGTCTTTATGTTGTTTATGTGTTCTTCATGTTTATGTCTTTTAGAGTTAACATATTCATTTCTTTAGGGTTATCTTATGCATAACTTTAGGGCTATCTTATTCCTTTCTTTATGTTATTTGTGTCTTTTACGGTCAGCTTAATCATTTCTTTAGGTTTATTTTATGCCTAACATTAGGACTATCTTATTCCTTTCTTTATGTTATTTGTGTCTTTTATGGTTAACTTAGTCATTTTTTTAGGGTTATCTTATGCCTATCTTTAGGACTATCTTATTCATGTCTTTATGTTATTTGTGCCTTTTATGGTTAACTTAGTCATTTCTTTAGGGTTATCTTATGCCTATCCTATTCATGTCTTTATGTTATTTATGTCTTTTAAGGTTTTCTTAATCCTAAAAAGTGTTATCTAATTAACTTCTTTTGGATTATGCTATTTGTTTCTTTATGTTGTTTGTCTTTGAGGGTTTAGTTTAGTCATTTTTTAGGTTTTCTTGTGCCTAACTTTAGGGCTCTCTTATTCCTTTATTTATTTTATTTGGGTCTTTTTAGAGTTATCTTAATCCTAAAAAGGGTTATCTTATTAATTTCTTTTGGATTATCTTATTCCTTTCTTTATGTTGTTTGTCTTTGAAGGTTAGAATAGTCATTTTTTTAGTGTTATATTATTCATTCCTTTCTTTTATGATTATCTTATCTCTTGCTTTATGTTCATGGACTTGATTTTAATATATTCTTTAATATTTTTGAATAGGAATGAAATGAAATTTGTGTCTTTTAAGGTTATCTTATTCCTAAAAAGTCCCTAAAAATAGAAAAAAACATAATTACACTTATTTCGAATGAACATAAACAACAATTCTTAATTCAATAAAATAAATGCTTATACAATTTTATAAGAAATCCTTCACCTCCGGTTCTCTTCGGGTCACCAAATACCCAACAAATTACAATGCAAACATTAACTATCAAAAGTATATAATCATCACTTATCATTAAGATAAAATCTTTTGAATTCGTAAAAATCATAATAAATTCAAATCAAACATACAAATCTTAGGTATAGCAGCGAAACAAGAAAAATGCACACATATAGCCATAGTTCTTTTGAAATAATGTAAAAAAAAAACAATGCTTAACTCCATAAAATAAACACTTCTATAATTTTGTAAGAAATCTTTTGACCCTTATTCTCCTCGGTTCATCAAATACTTGACAAATCACAATACAAGCATCAACTATGAAAAGTTCCTAACGATCACTTATCGTTAAGATAAAATATTTTGAATTCAAAAAAGTTACAATAAATTCAAATCAAACATACAAATCTTAGACGTAATAGCGAAATAAAAAAATGCACACATTATCATACAAATCTTAGACGTAATAGTGAAACAAGAAAATGCACACATTATCATGTGTAAACTAAAAAAATTGAATACATAATCCTTCCTATATGCAAAATAAAAAAAAAAGAAACTATAATTGTTTTCTATGAGTGCTCAAATAAGGAAAATAGTGTAATTGCATCATTACTAACATTATCATACACATCTTTCTTAATATGTATAATTTAGCTATAATTTAACCATTTGTTACTCATTTTATTCCTTAGATTACTTTTTGTCAATTTCATTATGGAAAATACTCGTTCTTTAATTGTTGTAGATATAGGTAGAATCAATTACTACTTAAAAAAACACACTAATGGATAAATAATATTGTTTCTCTATCTCAACCATCTTCTTCAAATGGTTTCCTTCCCATTCAAATTATTAAATATTTCATCTTCATGTACATCCACAATATAATTTCTAAATAGTATAAAACTTACATGAATAAAACTTAGCTATTCAATAATTTTTAATCATCAAATGCACTGAATAAATTGCTTAGGCTTAAGTAACATAAACAAGTAATTCAATTTTCACTTTATTAAGATAACTATGAAGCTCTTAAGGTTACATATAAAATAAATGAACTTGGTAATGTTGTAAATTACTCATCTAAGAGGCTTTACAATTCTTTCCTCAAACAAGTGAATCTTCAATGTTAGGATTTTAAATTTCTTACTTGTTGCAAAATGAACAAACATCATTTAAAAGAACTTCCTATCCATCATTTATTGCTTATTACAATCTTTCTTTAGAAACTTTGATAAGTGATAACACTTATTATATATTGGTCTTTTTTTCAAAAGGCTAGATCAATTCATTTATAGTTCCTAATTTTGAAACTTGAACTATTTACGTGAAAACAAAGATTAACTCTAACTATAACATTAGTAATAATAATCTTTCTCACAAAATTATAACTTTCAATTTACTCCACTATTCTAGCAATCTACCAAAAGATTAAAGAAGAGTATTTGATACATATCTAGCTTTATTTCCATATAGATTATTTCTTAGAAGCTTTATAGCCAAATCTAATTTAAAAGATTGGAGAGAGTGATTATGTTTTAATCAAAGATAACTCTCATATGGAGGGACATTTTCTTTTAACATGCATGCTAAAACTAGTTTATATAATTCCAATTGAATGCGAAAATTGAAACAAATAATTTTGTTCAGGTGGCATTATTCTAAGCAAATCACTACTCAATTGAATCCCTGAACAAATGTAAATAGATATAACCCAAAAATCAAAATCCATTCAAGTAAAAAACCCAAATTTCATCAAACATTAAATCCCTAATAAATCAAAACAATCCATAAATCCAAATTCACAAAATCAAAATTGATTCTACCAAAACAAAAACACAAAACACAATCCGAATAGAAATAGAATTTCAAAGAAAATGAAAATAGAAATAATAAAATACTTCAATATATACGACACAAGTAACAAATGATTTGAATCACTAATCTCTAACACTAATAAAAATCATAAAAAATTTCAATCCTTAAATGCACCAAAAAATATGACTTTCACATTTTGCTTATTTTCTTTTCAAAACCCTAACCTTAGATACAATTTCAATTTTGAGAACATCAACTTCAAAATAACAAAGAAGTACAAAATAATTTTAATCCTTATTAAAACCTTGATCTAGACATACCATTAAGCAAATTAGAGAAACAAAAGGTATAAGAACATTCTAGTTAGTGAGAAATCTAATAGTCTGTGGCAATGACAACACTAACATAGGTAATGGCAGGGAAATTTTTGGGGCTACAAATTGAACTTCTTCGATACCAAAAGAAGGAGAGTAAGATAGGGTTCAAAAGAATGGGTGAATGAAAGATAGGGAGAGCGAGGAAAGAGTGACATAATGAAGTAGAGCTTGAGAGAGGGTGTGAGCATAAGAGAGTGATAGTAAAGAGAAGGGATCAAGAGAGAGTGAACCATAGAGGAAGAACATGAAGGGTATAAGGATGATGCTTGGTGACAAACACAATCAGTCACTAAGATTAAGTGAAACGACATCCATTTCATACAAATAACTAAATGATGGACGCAATCCATTACTAAGTATAATTTATGAATCATAATTATCAATATAATTATTGTATTTCATATTGTAATATATTTATATTAAAAGTAAAAAAATAATTATATAAAATTAAAATTAAAATTAAAATTAAAATTATACAATATAATATTATTATTACATGTAATTCATATAAATATAATTAATTATATAAGTAATTATATTATAATTTATAAATTAATTATGTATAAATATAAATATAATTTAATATATCTACAAATAAATTAAATATATAAATATAAATTTAATTTAATTTATCTATAAATAAATTAAATATATCAATATTATAATCGTATATACTTATATAAAATATTATATAATTATTATATATAAATATTATAAATATTAAGCATATAAACATTTTAAATATATAAAGATAAATATTTATAAAAAGTAAATATTAATAAATATTAAATATTCACAAATATTTATAAATTATATATTATTAATCCTTATAAACATTATAAATATTACAAATATATAATTAAAAGATTATATAATAAAATTACAATGTGTGTATAATTAATTTTAGCGACAGATAGAGACAGACAATCTGTTGTGACTCAATATGGCACTAGCGACAAATGTCAAGTTCATTGTTAATTAATGACGAATATGTCCATCATTAAGTAGCGATGAACATATCTATCACTAACTTCCATCCATAGTAATGACGTGCACTCCTACTAATAAATAATGACAACCAACATCTCTGTTACTAAAATCCATCGTTGTACCCTCGCTAAATTAGATGCCATTAAAAGGCACGAAGGTTAACAACATATTAGCGATGGTTCTTATATCCGTCATTAAATTTTCATTGTTGGGCTTTGCCAATCCATCGCTAAAGACATCAATTTGGTTTTTATCATTATGTTATCGCCAATTCATTGGTAATTAGCGATGGACTCAAATTCATTGCTATTTTAGCTCTTTCTTATTAGAGGGTCATATAGACCTCCAAAATGTTATACAAACAAACCCTAAGGTTGTAGAAGTAGGAAGCTTCTAGAATAGTTATCCCTAGGTTGAAAGGGTTGCACAGTCAACCGAAGGTTTTTATAGGTAACCTTTGGTTTATATCAATAACTTTTAAACCCTAAACTATAGAATATTCATTAATCTTACAATTAAAGAGTGAGGGAAAGGAAGGAATAAGGTGCAATCAGTGCCATAGGGCATAATTACACCGCTTTCCATTTATAAATACCTCTACAATAGTGAGAGTATGGATACCAAGACAAAACTTAAATAATTTCTACCAAATTAATCTTCAACCCTAAGATAGCCATTCCAAATAAAAGTCCTAAATTCGCTAGCATTGCTAAGTAACTAAAGGTAAATTTAAGTTTTGCACCTTGTTAAACATTATTTCTTTTGCATTTGGAGAAGTTCTTCTACACTAAAGTGCCTCTGAGGGCCAAAAGATAAGGACCAAGGCATCCAAGTGACTCTTTTACACCTTCCCCCTTTTCTCCTTCCCTTTCTTTTCTCCCTTTTTGAAAATTGCATATGGAAAATCCAATAGTCTATGTAGACACTTAATTATTTACATAAACCATTGTGAGGTCTATACATACCACTTATTAGTTTGTATAAACCTCTATTACTATTTATTAACACTATTTACAACCCCTTTATTTATTTTTCTTTTATATTTTTTTTAGCTTTTTTTTTTTTTGTGTTTCTTAATTCTAAAAATTAAAGGAATGGGACAAGTTGCAATAATCCATGAACCTTATTCTTCATCTTAAGGCCATATTTAACAAATGGATTTGATTTAGTGTATATAGTGTATACTTTTTATGCTTTGTTCATCTTACTTTCTTACTTTGATTCATGAGACCCATGATCTTTTGATTCATTATTATTAGATGAATTTTTATGTGTTTACTATAACATATTGTTATTCTCCTTATCATACACCTTCGAAAGAGCTCAAATTCTCCTTTGCATGGCTAACTTAGCCTTTTCACTCTTATAAAGGAATATGTGATGTGAACACCTCAATTTTCATGGATATGCTAGAACGAGTAAAATCTTGCTTGTAACTCCTAACCTTTTATCGACCATCAAGGGTTTGAGATGACAGACGTCAACCATTGGTACCACCCTATTTAATGGTATAAGTTAGGATCATCAAAGGATCCTTTAAAAGGCTTCATAATTAGTAAAAGCCGCTTTAGAAACCAAGTGGCCAATAAGGCCCAAGATGGGATAGTATTTTGGTACAACCCCAAATATTTAACTAGAGTTGTCAACTGACTTTGATTGGGTTAAAATTTCAGGCGATGATGGGTTTTGTGCCTAATTGGTCAATTAGAAGGCCTAACCCATCTTTACCCATTAGAAATCAAGTTTGGGAGTTAAGTATAACTTGTTGGAAAAGTTAGACACCCCCAAATTGCTTGAACATAGGGATTTGACCTTCAAGCAATCAAAGGTTTATTACCTTGGCTTTATGAGCACATCCATCTAAACCAAGCCATCAACCATAACTAGTTAAGCATGGAATGCATGAATATGATATGCATGATGCAAGAAAGTAATAAATAATATATATAAGGAAGGGATAATGAATACCTATTCAAATAGTAGCATTATTTATTCATGGATAATATTCAATAAATATATGAACTTGGACTCCTAAAACCTTTCCTTGCTATTAAAGGTCATAATCCATTGCCCCATAATTTTTAATGTCATTAGGGGTTAATTAGGGATTTCATTATACTATCCAAATACATCATTAAACATGTAAAACATGTAATGAATCATAACACATATCAATGGCATGGATTAGCATCAATGAAGGATCATAAAAGGAGTAAACATGCAAATCGAGACATGAATAGATTTGGAAAGAACATGAAATAAAAAATGAGGGATCATATGGTGATAGAATCCACTCTTAATCTGCCTTAGTCATCTTAAATATGCAAAGAGCAAAGGAAGTTACACTTTTAGCTGTGGAAAAGCTAGTAAGCAACTAAGATATGAGAATGACTAAAACACTAAAGACTGTTACTAGACTCTTTTAGAATAAAATAATAAATAATGAAATTAAGGTCCTTAGATAGTGGATCCTTCCCTAAACATAACGATTTTACCATCTATTCCATAAGAGGGGTTACAAGGCCAACTTAGCCATGTAGAGGCTAACTTGAGCTCTTATACCAACATATTACAAAGGAAATGATAGAATGAAAGCATAAATATACTAGTTATCCATCTAAAAAAAGTGACTCAAGGGGTCATATGTGTTTTGAACATCCCATTTTAATGTTCACTCCCAACTAAGCATGTAAAACAGGAAGACAAGGTAAATAAGGCAGACAAAATCCATCTCATATAAGTTAAATTCAATATTTTTGATAACCATAGACTTAAAATGAGGAATAAGGGTCATAAATTTCTATAGCCTACACTATTTCTATTGTAGAAGGCTTACAAGTTCATAAAATAATATGAAACATTTATATAAAAAAAGTATGCAATGTAACCATAGGTACAGTGTTGTGATTAGTAAAAGAAGGTTGTACAAACTAGGGAGAGGTATGTACAATGCTTCAAATGGTTTGTACAAACCATTACTCATATATATAGCCTATTATGATTACTAAAATAAAAATTGAATAAAAGGAATAAGAAGAAGAAAGAGGGAAGAAGACGAGGAAAACAAAGTCCTTGAATGCCCTAAATGTTATCTTTTGCCTCTCAGAGGCACTTCAATTTTGATATCTTGCTCTAAATGCAAAGAAACACAATGCTATGAATAGGGTAAAACTTAGATTACCTTGAATCCTTTTAGGTAAGTGTATAAGTGTTTGAGATTTCTATTTAATGAGAGTTTTCTTAGGGTTAAGAGATAATTTTAGCAGAGTTTTGTTAGAAAAATTAGGCCTCCTCTCTCCCTTCAAAAAGACAGGAATTTATAGAGGGAGAATGGGTGTAATTGAGCCTAATTGCTCAAATTGCACCTTATCTTACCTCCTCTCATAGTCTTTATAGATAGGATAAAGGAAAATTCTAGATATTAGGATTTGAAAGTTTTTTGTATAGACTTTTGATTGGTTGTCCAACCCTTTTATGCTTGATAGGTCACTATTTTAGAATCTTCTTACTTTTGGACTTTAATGGGTTATTTGTACAACCCTCTTTAATTAACTATACAACCAACTATTGTTATGATCTCTAATTTTTAACTCTAATGTTATGATCAAATGAATTCATGCTCTCATTTACATGCTTTCCACTTTATATACCTTTATTGATTGTTTGTAATGATTAATTGTTATGTATGGATGAATGAGCACTAGTTGAATGTTTAGAGATGCCTAAAATGGACTAAGTAATTAATAAGTTTAAAATTATAAATGCGAACCAAAGATACCTAAATTCCAAACCCAAAGTCAAGGTGATTTGGGAGTACCAAACCTCTTTCCCACATTATACCCTATTCTTGAACCCGACCTCTAATTGGGTGAAAATAATTTGGGCCTTCTAGTTGACATATTAACCTCAAAACCCATCATTGTTCAAAATTTTATCTCGACCAAAGTCAAGTGGCAACTCTAGTCAAGTATTAAGGGTAGTACAAAAGTACCATCCCATATTAGTCCCCCCTCTTAAGTATCCCAAATGATCCAAAATGTGTGCCACTAAATAATGCTATACTAATGTAGGACCCCCTATCCTCTCGACCCTCCAATGGTCAATAAAAGGTTAAGAGTAGCAAGTGAGATTTTACTCATTCAAGCACAACAACAAAATTAAGGCACTCACATGTAATTATTTAGGTTATGCTTATTATTCCTTGTGTTGAATATGCTTGGTCCATTGGACTTTAAGCATCCTTATGTGACTTTTTAGAATTCATACTTCACGTATAATGTTGATCTTTACATGTATAGTTCAACTATTATGATTATTTATCCATAATTTTTCTATTGTGATTATTTTATTGACTTGATTGGCTATTTTACCATGCTTGTCCTTGTTTGCTCGCTTGTATGCTTATTTGTATTGCTTATTGATTTTAGGGTGATGCAACCTTTATGAAGACTGGCAGGTTTATGACTCTAGTAATTAGTTCCAAAGGTTTCCTAAGTGTATTACATGATTACATTGCATTGGCAGGGCTGCTCCAATTCTTTCCTCTCTTCCGAGTTCGTATGTCAAAGATTGACAACGTGAACGTGCATAGACTTATTGAGCACTAGATGGACACCACCCTTTCCTTTCACTTGTCATAGATAGGACAAGTGATATTCACACTTGTTAACTTCACCTGCATGATGAGGATCCATTGCTTTTTGATTACCATAACGCATCGGTGTTAGGGTTTATGATGAGACCCTTTATAGGTATTATATTAAAAGCCTATTAGGGTTCATCCTTAGGGAGGACACTTATACATTTGGGCATCATCACTAAAGCCCCAAAGTGACTAACAATATCCCAAATGAGGTGGTAGACCAAATGGCTCACTGCTTCCTACTTTATGACCTTTTTGGCACTCTATTCTTAATGCCTAGGGACATGATGAAGATCTACTTACTACTCTTTTGTAAGACTTGCATCTTATGGGTTGATAAACTTAATTTATTCATAGCATTTAATTATATTTTAGACTTAATTTATTACCTTTCTATGATTAATTGGAGTTTCTTTAATGTCAATTCATGTTATTCTTCATACTTGAATGTCATATGGTGATTTTTAGCTGGTTGAATGCATTTAGAGTTGATTTGGACTAGGCTATCATAAGGAAAGAATTATAGGGTCTAAAGTAAATTTTTACTAATGGCAAAAAAGGGCACATTAACACCTTAGCTTCTATCGCACACACAATGATGGTAGCATCTAGCCTCTGTTGTATGCATGACATTGGCCTAACCTAAATTAATTTTAAAGGCTTGAATTTGAGTTGTTTTAGGACCTATATAAAGGAAAGTTAGTTTTTTTTTTTTTTAAATGTGAATCTTTTTAAGATAGTTTAATTGACTTTGGAGAAAGAACATAAGAGGAAAATAACATCTAAACATCTTCAGAAGAAAAAGAACACAAGAATTCAAATTTCAAGCATGAAGAATTGAAGAAATGAGTGACATGAATCTTCTCCTTCCTTTCTTATTTTTAATATAAGTTATGTGCATTTCTTTCATGCATTTTTTTGTGTTATTGATTTTCAGAATGATGAGAGGCTAAACTTCTTTCTTAGAATTGAGTTAGAATTTATAAAGATGTAAATTATGATTTGACTCTATTGTTATGAATGAATGAAATTGATTGGATTTAATGGTTATGTACTTAATAGTTATGAATACTTGACCACTATTTGTATTATTTTACATGTTAAGTGAAGTAACAAGGGTTAAAGTTTAACATTAGACCATTATTCATTAATCTTAGTTTATTGTAGTCTAGAGATAGATGCGTGACTTAGGGATTCAAGGTTAATCACAAAGCTTGATATATTACTGTGTAAACTTGACATAAGAATACATTTTGTTTCATGTTAGCATAATCTTAATCACTTTGAGAAAAGGGTTAGGAAACTTTAGCATCATCTTTATCATTTTGAGAAAAGAGTTAGGAATCTTTAAGATAGCCTCCCTCAATTTCATCAATTCATGATATAAACATAAAGTCCATTGATTAATTTACATATATTATCAAGGAAAACTTAGTCTTAAGTCTTCATTATCATCGTGATCATAATTATTTACTATTTTTAGTTATTTACTTTCTAGATTAACTTTTCATAAACATCATAGTGAACTCTAAACCATCAAAGTAGTTAGACCAATAGTACTTGATAACATAGTCCATATGGATTCGACAACCCTTCTCCATAATATAACTTGTATATGCACTTGTGTGAGCACACATCATGAGTCACTTTGTGTAACGACCATTTTCATTTACAAATCATGACATTCATGTCCAAAATTACATATGCATAAAGGTTGATTCATCATACATATACAATCCAACATTTATTTAATGTATATATATGTTAAACTAATGTTCAAGGTTAGTGACCATAAACTGGTTCCTATCTAGATATGTGTACATGATACAAAGAGATATAAAGTTGAAATTCAACTGATGATCCGTGGTTCATGTGTCTTTATGCAAAACTCTATGCACCAAAGTATCCAAACCTATGCTTCAGTATCTGAAAAACATAATTACGATTTGGTGAGTTGCGACTTAATGAATAAAAATAATAATCAAATTCTTATGGCATAACCAATAATCAAATATCATAAGGATACATTACAATCATAAGAATTGACTATGCAAGTGAAAATGCAATAGATTGATTTTTGTTGTGACCTTACAAGGCAAACACTGCTCTTGGAAATTCATGTGATTCAAGTGACATTTGATTTTGCTGTCCAACATATAGCAAATGGATCATTTGATCAATAATAAGACATATTGGTCCCTTTTCCAAGTGATTTGCAAGTGTTTGACGAGCTGGTCATAACATTCTTTTAGTTCTATATGCAAGTGTTCATTCACAATGATGCACTAAGTAATCGTTAAGATCATATAAATCTCACTTGACTTGTATTCACATGTAAAATGTCACAATTTAATCACATATATATGTAATAGAATACAACCATATCATAAAATTATCACACATACACATTAGAATCTAATTATGGCTTTTACTCACTTTTTGATGCAACCAACCTTTATGGTTGGTTTGGTCCTCTCTCTTGGGCTTCCTCAAAGTGTTGAGATCTTAACATTTGATACATATATGGTTATAAGTATGTCAAAATGATTATGAATGCTTGGTATGCAACTATGGGCATGTTCCATGCAAGTGAACCTAGTGTTTATGCATATTTTTCTTGTATGACAACCTAACCTTGCTATAGTGTAACTCTTACTATATTTATCCAAATGACTTGATTCTTTTTTTCAAATAGATTAGACACATAATTTTGTAACATAGTCAAATTTTAGGTCAATATATGATATATAGAAAATGTGGGGAATTTTTGAATTTCGCCCTATTTCAATGTCATCTCAGTCTGAGTAGGTCTTCCAATCTTAGGTATATCTCAAATTGTACAAATCCAATTGCAAAAGTAATTTACCAGAACTTGAAAAACACATAAATGATTATTTTTCATGTTTTACTCATTATCTAATTCAGTCTATAAAGTCACCAAAATAAATGACCAATCTTAGGGTGAGCAAGTTTTCACCATCATAACTTTAGCAAAAATATTTTACAGGCATGTATATCAGACATAAATATACAAATTTTAAGTTTGGTACATCATCAAATTCTGATTCTATGACCGTCAAATTCTTGGAAAACAGAATTAAAAGACTAATAAGGTTTCATCAGGTTTAGGGTCACAATCAATGAGCTATATCTCTTTTGACACCATAAATTAAACAAAAATGCTTTACATGTATTTATAGAGGATATAACCTTACAAATTTTATGTTTTGGACTTAGTCTAAATGAGTACATAAGGTTATCAAAATAAATAAAAATAGCTAGATTGAGGAGATTTCAGTTGGTTGTGAACCAACCTTAATGAAGGAGCCATATCTCCTCACACACACCAAAGTAAGCAAAAATGTTTTACACGCACTTAGATAGGGCATAAAGCTACAATTTTCATATTTTACACTTTCCATAATTCCTCTTCTAGGGTTATGAAATCATGGGTGGAAAATCTACTCTAACAATAAAACTAACTCAATTAGCTCTCGTTTCTTTTAAGCTTCAACCTTTATATATGAGCTCTACCTCAAATTACTTCATAATTCTTCCTAATGATACATGTTAAATATGTTATGAGGGAGGAATTTCATGTTGGAAGAAGATCAAATCACTTACCTCTTTTGCCAAAACTAGAAAAGCTTAGGGTTTCCTCCAAGCTAGCTCACTATTCTCTTTCTTTTTCTTTTTCTTCTTATTTTTCTTCTTATTATTTTTCTTCTTCCTCCTTTCTTCCTTTCTTTCTTTATATTTTTTGCACTCCCTCGCATTTTTGTCTCTCCAATCTGATCATAAAAGATGAAAAATTTAATTTATATACTTACCCTAATAAGACAAAATCATTGTGTCTCACTACCATTGGTTGGAAGTTCAATATTCCTCTTTTAGTCCCTTTTCTTCATTCTTTCATCACCTCCATCCATCTCCTAATCCACATATGCTCCTTATACTTTTAAATAAACTCTAAAACAACATTATTTATGAGTTATATCATGCACATAAAATAAGATAATTTGCCGTGCAACTATACAAACATTACATATATGTTTAAGTGTTTCAAATGCAATGGTACAAGTGTCATCGTTGTGCTTATCCAATTCACATATCTAAGTAATATTTATCTAATGCATATGTTCATGTGGGATTATAAATCATTTATGCAATGAATATGTTCATGTGAGAATGCTAATGAATGATGATAGGGATGTTACATTTCTTCCCCTCTTATGAAGAATTTCACCTTTGAAATTCAATACCTGTAAATAAATATGGATATTATTGTTTAATGTTCTCTTCATTTTCCCATATAGCCTTTTGTTATGAGTAGTTTCTCCATAACACCTCAACTAAAGGGATTTCTAGATTGCATAACTATTTTGTCTTATAACTAATGATTCTCGCTGGTTCTTCAACATAACTTACATCATCTGCAATTGTCATTACTAGATCCTTAAGTATATGTGTAGGATCAGACAGATACTTTTTGAGCATACTCACATGAAACACATCATGAATTTGAGCCATTTTTTTTATGGTAGTGCTAGCTTATAAGCCAATGGACTGATTCTTTTTAAGATCTCATATGGTCCTATATATCAAGGATGTAGTTTCCCCTTCTTACCAAATCGAATTATTCCTTTTCATGGTGAAACTCAAAGGAACACTTTGTCTCTCACCTCCTATTCCATTTCTCTTTTGTGTTAGTCTGCATAGCCCTTTTGCCTGTCTTATACTACTTTAAGTTTGCTCTTGATTACCTTCATTATATCCGCAGTGTTTTACACTAGTTCTGGCCCTTCTAAAACACACATCCCTTCTTCATCCCAGTAGATAGGACTTCGACATTTTCTTCCATATAGTGCTTCATATGGTGCCATTTGTATGCTATTATGATAAAAATGATTATAAGCAAATTCAATCAAGACAATATATTCATCCCATGTACCTTTAAACTCTATCACACAAGCTCAAAGCTTGTCTTTAGGTGTTTGAATTATCCTTTCTGATTGCCCATCTGTCTAAGGATGAAAAGCAATACTAAAACTCAACTAGGTACCCAAAGCCACAAATTGACCTAAAATCGAGATGTAAATCGTGGATCTCTATATAATACAAAGGACATTAGAACGCCTTGTAATCTGATAATTTCATCCATATATTTCTTAGTTAAGTGCTTAAGTGAACTACCCCATCGAATAGGCAAAAAGTGAGTTGATTTAGTTAGTCTATCAATGATCACCCATATAGCCTCATTCTTTTCAAAGTTCACGGTGACCCATATACAAAGTCCATAGTTATTCTTTTCCATTTCCATACTGGAATCATCAATGGTTTCAATTTTCCAACTGGTGATTGATGTTCTATTTTGATTTGTTGACAAGTCAAACATGATGAAACATAGGCTACTACATCTTTCTTCATTTTAGACCATCAAAAATGAGATCGTATAGTATTATACATTTTCGTCATTCCTGGATGCATGGCATATAAAGCATTATATGCTTTTTCTAGGATTTCTCTTTGTAAGTTATTAACATTAGGCATACAAATAGGAGAACCCAACATCAAGGCATCATTTTGAATATCAAAATCACCATGTCTCCCCTATTTTACCATTTCAATTTTTCTATGTAACTTTTGATCCTTGCCCTGTGGTTCTTAAATTTGATAATGCAATATTGGTCTCACTTGAAAGTAGTAATAAATAGCCCATTTTTTTTATATGTTTAGTTCCATATTTATATCTTGTAGCTAAACTAAATAAAAGAGTGGAAACACCTGTAAATGAGCTACATTGCTTCTTAATTTACTGCTCAAAACATCAACAACCATATTTGCCTTCCCTGCGTGATACTCAATGGTGTAATCATAATCTTTTAGCAGTTCTAACCATCACCTTTGTCTCATGATTAATTCTTTTTGGCTCATCAAATACTTCAAGCTCTTGTGATATGTAAATATCTGAATTGTTTGGCCATAGAAGTAATGCCTCCATATTTTCAATGTAAACACAATGATAATGCCTCTATATTTTCAATGTAAACACAATGACAATAAGTACAAGGTCGTGTACTATGCAAGTTTTATTGTCTAGATGCATAGGCAATTACCTTACCATGTTGCATTAAAATACATCCCAAACCTTGATGAAAAGCATCACTATAAACTAAAATCCTCTATTACCTGTAGGAATGGATAACATTGAAGCATATGCCAATCTATTTTTTTAATTCATCAAAACTCTCCTTACATATTTTGGACTACTGAAATACTGTATTTCTCTAAAGTAACTTAGTTAAAGGAGCAATTATAAGTGAAAACCCTTTAACAAGTCGACGATATTACCCAATTGGTCCTAAAAACCTTCAAACTTCTACAACACTCTAGGGTTTCCCATTTTCTATTGCTTCAATTTGTTTGGATCCACCTCTATGCCCTTTTCATAAACTACATGTCCTAAAAATATCACATGGTCAATCTAGAACTCGCACTTGCTTTATTTATTCTCTCAAAATTTGCAATACAATCCTTAAATGTTGTTCATTATCCTATTTGCTCCTAGAATACACCAATATGTCATTAATGAACACAACTACAAACTTGTCTAAGTAAGGCTAAAACACTTTGTTCATAAGAGCCATAAACGCAACTAGTGCATTTGTCAAACCAAATAGCATTACCAAAAATTGATAATGCCTATACCTAGTTTGAAAAGCTGCCTTCGGTGTATTGGGGTTTAAAATTTTGAGATGATAATATCCTGATTTCAAATCAATTTTAGAAAACACCCGTGCTTTTTATAATTGGTCAAACAGATCATCTATCCTGGGTAAAGGATATTTGTTCTTTACAGTAACCCGATTCAACTGCCTGTAATCAATACACTGCCTTATTGTCTCATCTTTCTTTTTAACAAATACTATTAGAGCACCCCAAGGTGACACACTATGTGGAATGAATCCCTTTTCAAGTAGTTATTACAATTGTGCCTTTAATTCTCTCAACTCAGTTGAAGCCATCCTATAAGGTGGAATGAATATCAGTGTTATTCTTGGGACTAACTTAATTGTGAATTCTATCTCCCTGTTAGGTGGCAAACTAGGTAAGTCAGCTGGAAACACATTTAAAAACTCATTTACCACTAGAATATTCTCAAGTAATTCATTTATGAACCTTATGTCTATCACATATGCCGAATAAGCCTCATAACCACTTTTAATCATGCGAAAAGCCTTGATAGCAGAAACTAGACACGTAGGTACAATTTTCATTTCCCCTAAAACACAACCATTGTATGATTTAGAGATTCCAAAACTACTTCCTTAGTAAAACAATTCATTATTGTAAGATATTTGGATAACTAGTCCATATCCAATATCACATCAAATTCACATATTGGCAATAGTACTAGATCAACATTCAATTCAATGTCATCAATATAAATCACACAATCATGACATACCTTATCCACAATAACCACATCTCTCAAAGGAGTGCTAGCACATAGGTTAAAACCTAAAGGTTGATGCTTACTATATAATTGTGATGTCATGTTTAATGAAATGAATGAATGTGTGAAGCTAGGATCAATTAATATATTAACTTCTAAATCATGAAAAAAAAAGTTTACTAGTGATTACTTCAGGAGTAGTAACAGCTTCTTGTGTAGTCATGGCAAATACTCCGGCCTATATCGAGGGTTTAGAACTCTGACCTTCTAATAAGCTCATATCTCGACCAATTGTGGTTATTCTAGCTCTCCCTCTGCCTCTGCCTTAGCAAAATGATACTCTAGTTCCACTTGCTTTTGAAACTTCAACTGTGGACATTGATGTAGTTTTACCTCACTCTGACATTCTAGATCTTTCAGAATAATCTCTAAGCATATGATCAAAAGACCCACAAAAGTAGCACCCATTAGTCAATTTTAGGCCTGTGTTCGATGTCCTAAATTGGTATGACATGAAGTTGGATATGAAAAAGTGTACATTTGGAATAAAAGAAAGCAAATTCTTAGGATTCATGATCTTTAAATGAGGGATTAGGGCAATCCAAGCCATCCTAGACATGAAACCACCTCGAACAGTCAATATGGTGCCAAAGTTGAATGGTAAGATCATGACATTAGGACTGTTCATCTCCCGTTCAATAATAAGTTGTCTACCGTTTTATAGAATGCTAAAATATGTTAAACATTTTAAATGGTCAGAGAACTACCAAACAGTGTTCAAAGACCTTAAAGCATTCCTTAGCACTTCATCACCCTTGAGCAGGCCTAAAGTTAGGGAGACCCTCTACATATATGCTTGATAGCTGACATAGAAATAATAGCTTTTATCCTAATTCAGGCAGTACCCAATATACAACATTAGTCAAGTCCTTTGAGGAGTAGAGCTTAGATATCCTAGGTTAAAGAAATTAGTCTTAGTAGTATCGACAGCAAAGTTAAGGCCTTACTTTTAAGCGCACACTATCATAGTATGAATGGATCAACCTTTGTGAAAATCCTTACTATGACCAGACACTTTTAAAAAACTAGTGCACTGGGCTCTTCAACTCAATAAGATGACAAGGGAAGACCAAGTGGCAACTCCACATAAGGAGGCATGGACATCGCATGTGGATGGTGCGTCCAATGAATATAGGGTTGGAGCATGAGTAATTTTCCAAAGCCTTAGTAAGATAAAAATCACCTACGTAATTGTATAAGGTTTAAGGCTATCAATAATGTTGTAGAGTATAAGGTCTTAATCACTAGGCTCAGTTTAGCCTTAAAAGTGCGAACAGAAGAGCTATAGGTGTTCAATAACTCCATGCTGGTGGTTAACCAGATCACAAATGACTTCCAGATAAAAGATGAAAACTTAGCCAACTTCTTGAAGAAGTGCCAACAACTACTCAAAAGACTCTCCTAATAAGGGGAATATGGACAATCATTAGAATCCCTCATGAGGAGAATAGGGAGGCAAACATGATCGCTAATACTACGATAGAATAAGGTGAAATGTTCTAGAGTCTTCAACTTAAAGAAGAAAGACCCTAGTCTATAATTGGAGAATAAGAGATCCTGAATATAAGAGAATCGAATAGTTGGATGGGATCAATCCTTTAGTACCTATATAAAGGATGGCTATTAAAGACCAAATATAAGACATTGGGACATAGTAGATAGCATGAAGATACTTTCACCATAACACGGTACTATATTGAACATCAGCCATGCATCTCTATATAAAATGTGTTTCTTAGGAGAGAGTCAACTATGTTCTCTAAGGGATCTAGGAAGGCATCTATGGCATGCATAAAAGATCATGTGCCATCACACATAAAGCCTTACTCCAAGAGTTTTATTACCTTATAATAAAGAAGGGTGCAAAAGAGTTGGTACATACTTGCAAAAATCCATAGAGTCAACTACACAACATACTAGAATTGCTAGCCTTTGGCTGTTTGCCATACGGGAAATGAACATTTTGGTAGTTTCCCATAAGTAATAGAAGAAAGGAAGGTCATAATCATCACCATCGACTATTTCACTAAATGGATAGAAGCCAAATCAGTGGCAACCATGACAGCTAAGAACGTAGAAAATTTCATTTACAAAAAAGTTATTTGTAAGTTCAACATCCCTAATACACTTATCATAATGACAAACAATTTGATTATGATAGTTTCAAATAATTCTATTGCAACCTCTATAACACCTTATGATTCACTTCGATTGCTCATCTTTAGACCAAGGGACAGACAAAGGTCACTAACTGAACCATCCTTAATATTCTAAAAAAAAAAAAAGACTCAATGAAGCTAAAGGAGAATAGATCAAACAATTATCACACATTATTTGAATATACCGAACAACCATAAAAAATGCCAATAGAGAACTATTGTTCAACCTAGCATATGGCATAAAACTAGTTGTACTAGTAGCGATTGGCATGAATAACCCTATAGTGTAACACTTCAATTTAGATGTCAATGATAAAGGGGCCAGACTCCATATTGATCTACTCAAAGAACATAGAGAATAGGTAGCTATCTAAATAATAACATATAAGGCCAAGGTCACGTAACACCATAATAAATGGGTTTGCCAAAGAACGTTTCAACTAGACGACCTAGTACTCATGAAAGTAGACATAGGAAAGAGGGATGCTACCATAGGAAAACTTGGAGCTAACTAGCAATGTTCCTACCTAGTTATAAATGTAATAAGAAATAAGGCCCAACAGTTAGCAACACTAGAGGGACAACTAATCTTAAGATTTTAAAATGTAGACAACCTTTGCAAGTATTATCATGAACTATAAACTCAATTATACACTATACATTATGGGTTCAGCCCTAAAACAACCATTATCATTTTTATGGGTCCAACCCCCTAAAAAGGCCATAAATTTTATTAAGTTTAAGAATTCAACCCCTTAAAAAGGCCATAAACTTTGTTTAAGGATTCACCACTAAAAAAAACCATTAATTTTGTCTAAGTATAAGGTTTTGACCCACATACAAGCCATTAATCTTATTTATGTCAAAAGGTTTAGCATTTATTTTTTAAGCCAACTAGTTCTTAAATTATAAGTTTTGAACTATCATATTTAAAAGATGATGATTGGTTAGTGGTATATAAAAAACCTTTTGAGCTGTAAGTGCATAGGTCATCAAGTAATAAAGTGTATAAGAGTATGAATATCGTTCCTATAAGGATCAGGATTAAGTACTAAACATCTTGTTCCTTCAATTATCTAGAAATCCAATATAATAGAAGATTTAAATGAAGAATTAAAACTAAGTAAAATATAAACAAAGTAATTGCAAAGAAAATAATCAACACAAGAAGTTAGCTAGGGGTTCAACTTTACTTAGTGACTTTCTAATGAGTTCCTAATCCTTATCTAATTTGTGCTTTCATCAAGTGCTACTATCAAGTCACCATGGTGATTAATTAATCCCTATCAAGTAGAAATTGGCATATAAAAGCATGTTAAGCTAAAGGTTCCTCCACTCAAAAGCTAAACATTATGCAATTGCCATACAAAACAATACTTTATGGATAATAATAGCTTATTAAGGTTTCTCAATTCAATAATAAAATAAAGGAATTGTTAAAGGCTTTGTTCTATGAAAAACATGTCTCTATTGTCAATTCACAAAACTAAGATGATTAATGGCTAGTTAATCAAACATAAAACACTTAATAATTACTAACACAAATAATGAATGAAACTAAAAAACTTAGAATAAGAAAAACAAATATGAGTCACACAAGATCCATTTACAACCCTAGCTTAAAGATAATTAGCTCATAATAGAGGAAAGAGAATAAGAAACAATTAAACTAATGATAATGGAAGCCATGGTCTTCAATTATATGAGCTTTTGGATGATTGACTTCTTACTCCTTTTTGCACCTAAATCCTTGCCTGATTGAATTTCTCACTTTTTAGTTTTTATTTTATGCCTTAAATGGGTTATTCCTCCCCTATTGATGTGGTTTTAACACCTTAAATAGTGTTGTTGAGGTATTTACTAATTAAGAACCTTGGAAAATTGGAAAAGGAAGAAATTTGGGAAGATTTGAAAATCTCATTTTTAACTTTCTCGTGTGCACGTCCATACCCATAGACATGTTGCATGTTTGTTTCCTCTTGATCTTTCGACCTTGTAAGTGCACAACCATATACATGGCTATGTCCAATGATTCTACCTGACTTGCTTCTTTGGTGTGTCAATTGACTTTTCATGTAGAACATGGTCAAATTAGCTTAAGTTCAAAACATAAAATTGGAGCACTATGTCTTGTATTTTCAATGGCTTTTAAATCACCTCATATGGAGATCTGTAGAGAGAGATATGCCCAAATTTCCAAGTAGTGCTCAAGATTTGAGAATATGAAACTATCATGACATCTTTCATGCTTTTTGCTCACTTTTCTTCTTTTTAAACCTATAAAATACAATTTCACTTCCTTTAATCATTTCCACATGCAAAATTAACATAATTTCATTAATATTTTAAAAGGAAATAGTTATGAAATATATGTAAATTATGCACCAAATAAATTCCCTCAAACTTAAACTCTTACTTGTCCTCAAGTAAGAACAATTTCTAATAAAATCCAATAATTGAAATGATCAAGAATAAGTTCCAAGGTCTTAAAGAGATGTTTATCAATAATTGAAATTTTCTTCAACTAAGCAAATAAACTTACAACAACAATAAGTTCCTAACTAATAACATGCTTTATTTATAATTAATTAACACAATAAAGTGTGTGTGTATCTTGACAACATATTTCATTATAAATTTCAATTTATAATCGCATAACTTAATCAATATTCAATTTCAACTTCTTACAAGTCACACATGACCATAGGCAAGACTATCCCATCTTTCTCCACTAATGTAGATCTTAGCAGCCTAAGGATCATAAGGTCTTTTAGGCTTGTAATGTAAGGTTAGGATTAAGGCTATCAAATGAATGATATCAAAACATGAGTTCTACCAATAATGCAAATTGTAATTGTAATTAATGCGTGCATCTATCATGTTCATTCCTTGCAAGACTTTAAAAAATACATACATGCGCATACTTATTCATGGTGGTTATTCTTATTTAATTATTTTCTCCTTTTTTTCTCTTTATCCTTTTTCTTAATTTTTTTTTCTTTCTTTTTTTTTAATTCTTTTTCTCATACTTGCCACCCCTAACTTGATTTGGGCTTTATGTTCACATTTTTACAACTCGTATGCCTTTCTTGCAACCCTTTGTAATCATGCATATAAGTAATAATCTACACCATCATATAACCACATTCTAAATCATTCTCTTGAAAGGGGATGTAAAAGATCATTTAGGTTATATGATTATAATAAGAGTAATGAGTTAAAGAATGAAAAGGCTAATTATACTCATAAGTGAGTATAGATAAAGGCTCCAAATATGTGACAAGGGTTAATGTAAATCAAGGTATAGATGGGGAATAATGCGGCAATCAAAGAATGCCTTAATCATTTCTTTAAAGTTTCCAAATTCTAAGATTTTGCCTCAAAAGATGGTTTAGCATGTGTAGAAGTGTCCACTTGCCTAAGTCGTGTATAATTATCAAACTCAATTTTAAAATCCATATTTCATCAAGTGTGCTCAAATTGTTTTATTGTGATAATTAACTATAAACCAAAAATATTATCAAGACCAACTCATTATCATAAGCAAATTTAACTCAATTGATTCAAATAAGTGGTTATCAAATTCTTCATTGATTATTCACCTTATAACCTTAAAACCATCCTTTAATATCTAAATTATCAAATTTCACATCTAAAGCACAAATTAGGCACATAAAATCCCTAACTAAATTCCCCCTAACTTAAATTCATCATTATCCTTAATGATGCGATGAATGCAAAAAGAGAAGAGGGATAAAAAAGGATTACCTTAATGGAGGTAAGAGAAATAAAATTTGTAATTAAGCATACAAGTAAGAGCTAGGAATACTAAACATAAAGTAAAAAGACATAAAAAAAAAACATGCTAATTTAAGGTCATTAGCTTGACTCTTAAGAGTGGTCGTTTAACCTTTACCTTCAGTTTGTGATTGTCCTTCATTAGATGTAAGTAATTGGTTTGACTAAAACCCTTTAAATCAATCATGACAAATCTAAATACCTTTTTCTTTTCTTAACCTCTTTTCTTGTTCATTGTTTATGTCATTAAAGATTAGAAATAAGAGGCTTCTTGTTCTCCAAAATATGCATGTTCATAAAGATAAGATAATGGGTCTAATTAATCGAAATGAAAAAGATAAGGAGGTGTTTTTGTTACCTCATCATAATTCAATGCATCAATAAGGAAAAAAGAAGATGGGTTAGTATCATGAATTTCAAAAGTGGAAGTATTACTTACCTTGCATGCTTTGACAATAAAATTGATACAAATAAGGTGGGATTAGTGTCTTTATCAGTATGCAACCACAAGTCCCAAGCTTCTAATTTAAGGATCAAGAATAAGATAAATCCTTAATCTAAACTAGACCTCTAGAAAACTTATTTCTAGCAACCTATGAATAAGATTTAAAGTTGGGTCAATCTCAGCCCTAAATTAACTAAATAATTTAAAACCTAGATCAAACAGATTTTATGAAATTATCATGCTCCCTCAACAATCTGACCAAGTCCTTTCAAGAACTCAAGAAGAGAATAAAATATCACAAAAAAACTTATAAATTAACAATAAGCTATATACAAACTCATTTTTAGGGCTTTTATAGGCTTGTAAGGCTTAAACTAAAACAAATTGTAATAGAAGATGGAAAGAATCTTCCTAAGATATTCCTAAACATAATAGGACATATTCTTTCTTAAATACTAGTTTCTTCCTAAAACTCACTAATTAATCTTTTCCTAATGAAATAAGGAAGATATTAAAGCCTTATTATTAGCTAATAAAGAATTTAGAATTACAAACAGTGGATAACAAAAATCACTCGAAGCTATACGGTCATCTGCATGGCTGTGTCACCACATTTTGCTAAAGGATCGTGAAGACACATGGCCATGTGCACGACCATGCTACTACTTTCTATCAAAAATGGGAATTCACCCTTGATGATGCATGATTGTGCTTCAACTTTCTACCTCAATTTCTTTTTTCCATGAATTGGGATTCCATTGAATCAAGCTAAACACTTCTTTTGAAGACTTCATGCTCCTATTATTTAACATTTGGTCTTCACACAATCCACTATCTTCTTGAGCCAATCTTTTTATAATTTCCCCTCCCATGAAAAGCTTTAAGTGCATCTATAAACTTCTTGAACTTTTCTCTTATGACTGGACCTTGAAGTTGGATTAGATCTTTTGCTTCCTTACCTAGGCCATTTACATCATTCCTTCCTTCCTCAAGAGGATTCATCCTCGAATACAAACCTTCATCAAAGTCAAAAGGAGATAAATCAACAACATTAAAAGTGGCACTTATATTGTAATCACTAGGTAAGTCTAACTTGCAAGCATTATCATTAACCCTCTCTAAAATTTGAAAAGGTTCATCTCCTCTAGGGCCAAGCTTACTTTTCCTAAGATTAGGAAATTATTCCTTCCTAAAGTGTACCCAAACCCAATCACTGGTTCAAATACAACTTTAACTCTATCCTTATTGGCATTTATAACTATTTACTCATTCTATTTTTCTATGTTTAAATACACTTTTAGATGCAATTGTTTAATAAAATCAGATATATTTTTCCCTTTTAAGTCCAATCACATATTTGAAGGTATAGTAGAAAGATCTAGGGGACTTAATGGTACAAACCCATAAATAATCTCAAAAGGGTAATAATGGGTGGATGAATTCATACTTTTATTATATGCAAACTCTAAATACAATAAACACTCCTCCAAAGACTTCAAGTTCTCTTTTTATTAAAACTCTTAAAAGTTGGCTTAAAGTTTTATTAATAATTTTAGTTTGACCATCAGTTTGGGGGTGACAAGAAGTGGAAAATAATAACTTATACCCAATCTAGCCCATAATGTTTTCAAAAAGAAATTTAAAAACTTTATATCCCTATCGCTAATAATAGTTCAAGGCATACCATGAAATCTTACAATTTCTTTGAAAAACAAATTTGCAATGTTAATGGCATCATCAGTTTTATGATGAATCATTACCACATTTGGGCCTAGTAAACCTAAAATAAAGTCCATAGAAATATTAACCTAAGGTATACTAGGAATGGGCAAAAGCACATATAAACTATGTGGTTTTGATTTAGACTTAGCTTGTTAACATGCAACATATCTATCACATACTTTTTGCACATCATTTCTCATATTGGGCTAGTATAAGTGTTCATGCGATACATGTAAAGTCTTTTGTATACTAAAGTGTCCCATAAGCCTACTCCCATGGGCTTCCCTAATAAGTAATTCATGTAAAGAAGAAGATTTAGGCATACAAAGTTTGTTGTCTTTAAATAAAAATTCATCATGCCTAAAATACTTCTCAAAAGTAATTTTCTCACAATTTTTGTAGTATATGCTGAAATCAATATCATCAACATAAAAGTCCTTAATATACTCAAAACCAAGTAATTTAGATCCAAAAGAGTAAAAAGAGTATATTTTAAAGATAGTGCATTGCCTACATCCTTACCTTGTTTGTACCTTATGACATATGGAAAATATTATATGAACTTACTCCATTTAGTATGCCTTTTGCTTAGCTTTTGTTGCCCTTTAAGGTACTTCAAAGACTTATAATCGGTATGGATGACAAATTCTTTGGGCCATAAGTAATGTTGTCATGTTTGCAAAGCCTAACTAATGCATACATCTACTTATCATAGTTTGGGTATTTAAGAGTAGGTCTACTAAGTTTTTCATTAAAATATGCAATTGGCCTCCCTTATTGCATCAAAATGGCTCTAATGCCTAAACTTGAAGTATCACACTCAATTTCAAAGGTGTTAGCAAAATTAGGAGAAACTAATAAAGGTGTAGTATTTAATTTGAACTTTAACAAATCTGAAGCCTTTTGTTGCACCTCCTCCCATTGAAAACCAACACTTTTTTTTTTTTTTTTTTACAATTTCAGTTAGGGTCTTACAATTGTGATAAAATGCTTAACAAACCTTCTATAAAAACTAGCCAAACCATGAAATGATCTTACTTCACTTATGGTAGTAGGTTTCAGCTAAGAGGAAATAACACTTAACTTCTCTTCATCAACTTTTATTTAATCTTTATTTACCACAAATCTTAAGAAAATAAGTCTACTAGTATAAAAAGAACAAATTTTAAAGTTGATATATAACTTTTCTTTGTGCAAGACATAAAAAACTAACTTAACATGCTCTAAATGGTCTTATAAAAATTTAGAATATACATGTCATCAAAATAAACAACTATAAACGTACTTAAGAATGCACACAAAATATTACTCATCAATCTCATAAATATTCAAGGGGCGTTAGTTAACCCAAAGGCATAACAACCATTCATATAAGCCATACTTAGTTTTTAAAAGTAGTTTTCCACTCATCCTTCTCGCACATACGAATTTGATGAAATCCACTCTTTAAATCAATTTGAGAAAACATGCATGCACCATGCAATTCATCTATCATGTTATCTAACTAAGGACTGGGATGCCTAAACTTATTTGTATTTTTGTTAATGGTCCTACAATCTACACACATGCACCATGATCCATCCTTTTTATGTACAAGTAAATTAGGAACTACACATGGACTCATACTTTCCCTTACTAAAACTTTCTCTATTAATTCTTCAACTTACCTTTGAAGCTCCTTTGTTTCCTCGAAATTACTTTTATAGGCTAGTCTATTAGGAATTTGAGAGCCTCAGATGAACTCAATTTGTTGTGCAATACATCTTAAAGAGGCAATCCCTTTGGCACGTCTTCGGGAAATAAATCTACAAAATCATGCAACAAAGAAACAAAACAACTAGGAAGAAACTTGATTAGATCATCACTAAAAGAAAAACATGTTAATGAAAAATCTTTAAACAAAAGCATAATCATTGGTGTTTTGGCTAGCAAGGCTTTCCTCACATCATTTTCTTTTGCATAAAACACTCTTTTCACACCCTCTCCTTGTGCATGCCCCTCTAATTTCTTTGGGGCATCCTCTCTTTCTCTCCTTTTCCCACTCTATGGTCACATCTCTCTTGGGTTTTCTCACCACTCTTCTTTTGTCATGCTAATTCTTTTTCTTATTTATGCATGCATTCTCTCTCAAGATCTTTTAATCTTCATAATTTTAAAAAGGGGATAAAGAAGATAATATAATGTGTTTTCTCCCAAAATCAAACTCATACACATTTGAAAACCCATCATGTTTAGCCCTCCTATCATATTGCAAAGGGTGCCTAATAGCATGTGACTAGCTTGCATTAGAATAACATCATATAACACCTCATCCTTGTACTTGACCATAAAAAATGCAATCTTAACTTATTTAGTAACTTTGATCTCACCACACTTATTAAGCCATTATAAATGGTATGGCTTAGGATGCTTTAAAGTTGGCAATCTTTTCAACTAAATAGGTACTCACCATATTAGTGCAACTACCACCGTTAATGATAATAAGGCATAAGTTGCCATTTATTCTACATGTGTATGAAAAATATTTTCTCTTTGCTTATGTTTATGCTTAATTTGGGCATTCAAAGTACACCTAGTGATAAAAATATCTTTACTTATTACCTCATTAGGGTCTTCCTCAACAATATCACTAGCATCTTCCAATGAAGGCATATTGGGATTGGTCTCATCATTATCTTCATCTTCACTAGTAATCTCACCATCCCTTATAACCATAGTTCTTTTATTTGGACAATCTCGTGTAAAATGCCTTCTTTATTGTCACTTGAAATAAATAATAGACCTGCTTTAGTTGGGCTTCCTTCCTTCTTTCTTAGGTAGTTTAGCCTTGGATCTTGTGTTGTGCGTATCATCATTTTTAAACTTGTTAGTCTAAGAAATAGTATTGAAATTAGGCCTAAAAGGCTTTCCTTTTTATTGTTTGTCCATAGTAAGAGCCTTATGGTACTAATCCTCTAAATTTGTGTATGACATGGTCTCAACTTGATTGGCAATCTCCTTGTTTAATCTAGTAAGAAAATGAGCCATAGTTTGCTTATTGATTCTTCAATTTTGGCCCTTATCAATGTAATTTCAAGCTTTTGATAAAATTCTTCCACACTCATAGCCCCTTGCACTAGCCTTTGCAATTTATTATGCATATCCGTAAGATGATAACTAAGTACAAAATGCCTTCTTAAAGCTCTTTTCATCTATACCTAAGTACTAATTAGTGGATTTGTCAATCTCTTATTAGTATATTTCAATTGATCCTACCAAATAAGAGCATATCTTACAAACTCTACAATAGCTAGCTTTACTTTCTTTTCTTCATTATAATTATGACAATCAAATATACATTTCACTTTCTTTTCCTAAGATAAATAAATTTTAAGATCACACAAACCATTGAAAGTAGGGATCTTCGTCTTTATGTTATTAAGATTATTATCTTGGTTGTTGGGTCTTTGTGAATAATCTATCATGGAATCATCATCTTTTTCCATATCTTGTATGAGTTGCCCAAGCCTTGGCGTTCTACTATTGGCATTGTTTATGGAATTAGATTGTTTGATAGCTTATATTTTATCAATTCAGTTCATCAAGTGCCCCTATTGACTCTTTTATGCTCTTTATAAAAAGCTTCAACTTTGAGTCATTAGAATATGTGATGGTTGGTAAACAATAAAACGAATCCTCACAAATCACTCCTTTATGTGTTTACCACTCAATTGGTGGCACTCATACTCGTATTTAACTCAAATTTTGCTTTTACCTTATAATGAGCTCATACACACTTGCCTTTTACCACTCAATATTCCTTTCTTTAAGTTCATTAAATACTAAGTTACTTTATGTCAACACAAGCTCAAAATAAACACAAAACAAGTAAAAAAAAAGTCTTAAACACTTAGAAAATAAGGAATTGAAAGAAACACTTTTGGTTGTAAGAAAATAAATAACTAAAGACCATATCTCAATTTAAGAATTTGAAAGGTATTTGAAGTTGCAAATTGGTGTTTTGAAATCAAGAAAATGATAAAATCAAGCCTAGTCTAAATTGATTCAAAGGATCTTTTAGGTTCAACTCAAACATAAGTTATGCAATTCTAGGTTCTTTTCCTTTTCTTTCTTTCTTTTTTTTTTTCACTTTTTTCCTTTTTTTTGACTTTTTTTTTAAAAAAAAAACTATTGGAAGCTAAAACAGAATTAAAATTACAAAAGAACAATTAGAAACACAAAAGATAAACACATAGGAAATAAATGGAGGTGAAGAAGAAGAATGCAAAAATCACAAGGAAGGAAAGAGAACAATGTAAGAATAAGAAGAATGAATACCTTTTTATTTTAAATTAACCTTGGCTCTGATACCGAATGACACAAACAAGGTGGGATTAGTGTCCTTACCTGTAAATAATCATAAGTCCCAAGCTTTTAATTCAATGATCAAGAATAAAATAAATCCTTAAATCTAAACTAGATCTTTAGAAAACTTATTTTTAGCCACCTATGAATAAGATTTAAAGTTGTTTCAGTCTCAACTCTAAATTAACTAAGTAATTTGTAACCTAGATCAAACAAGTTTTGTGAAATCATCAAGCTTACTCGACAATCTCACCAAGTCCTTTCAAAAACTTAAAAAGAGAATAAAATCTCACTAAAAAATTTGCAAATTTTAATCAATTATATACAAACTCATTTTTGGGGCCTTTTATAGGCTTACAAGTCTTAACTAATACAAATTCTAATATAATATGAAAAGAATCTTCCTAAGATGTTCCTAAACATAATAGAACTTATATTCCTTTCTAAATACTAGTTTTCTTCCTAAAACTCACTAATTAATCTTTTCTAAAGGAAATAAGGAAGATATTAAAGCCTTATGATTGGCTAATAAAGAATTCAGAATTCTAAAAATTGGATAACAAAAATCGCTTGAAGCTGTATGACTATGTCGCCATATTCTGCCAATGGATGGTGAAGATGCATGACCATGTCATTACTTTCTGCCAAAAATGGGAATTCGCCCTTGATGATGCACGACCATGCCTATGGTCATGCTTTAACTTTCTAGCTTAATTTCTTGCTTCCATGAATTGGGATTCCATTGAATCAAGATAAACACTCATTTGAAGATTTCATGCTTTCATCCTTTTGCATTTGGTCTTCATATAATCCATTACTTTTTTAGCCAATCTTTTTGTAATTTCTCCTTGTATGAAAGCTCCAAGTTCATCTTCAAACCTCTTGAGCCTTCTTTTCATGACTAGACCTTGAATTTGGATTTGATCCTTTACATCATTGCCTAAGCTGTTTACATGAAAAACCCTCTTCATCACTTACTATTTTAGATTGTTCAAGCTCGAAGCTCCTTCCTTTTGGTGATAAACTTCATGCTCATGCTCTTCTTGTTCATTAATGCTCAAGCATCTCTCATCCTCCGTAGGTTGCCTTCCTTGTGGCTTACCTTCTACGCTGAGCTCTTTGTTCTCCTTATGCTTCTTTAACCTTAAAGGAAACAATATATAAGAAATATAGGGCTTAGGAATCACATAAGGGTTGAATTTCTCCTTTAAATTTTCTTTCTTGATTAGCTTTTTGTCTTTGTCTTCTTAATTCTTAGTTTTTCATCCTCTTTCACCCTTGAATTAATCTCTGTGTCAGTCCTTAATGTAATTTCCTTGACTTGCTTCATAAAATTAGGCTCAAAGGTACTAAGTAAGGTTCTATATGATATAAATTTTAAATCATTATCCATTATTGCCAATTGATTTTCAAGGTTATGGAAGGAGGGAGAGGTATAACTTTCTAAATCTACATCTAATGTTATTTGCATTTATTCTATCCTAGCATCAATTTTGGTAATGTATTGCTCTAATAGGATTTATAGGCTAGACTTTTCCTTTTAGGGTTGAAAGGTTGGTGGTTCATGGAAAACAGAAGGAGCTTGAAGATTGGGGTTGAAGTAATTGTATTTCACCAAGAAAAGTTGGGGTGGTCATATCGACCAAAGTTGTAGGTATTATAATAACGATCATAAGATTGGTGATAAAAATTCACTTTATAACTTACTTAACCATGTGTAAAAGAATTCCCCTTTTAACAAGTGATGCTTCTATGACCAATCATCTCACACAATTCACATACCACTTGTGAAAAAGAAAAAGAAATTGAATTATAAGTCATGGAATTTATTTGCTTATTTAGGATAGATACTTGAAATTGGAATTCATTGAGCACATCCATGTCATAAAGTTATAATTTTGTGTAAGAATTAATAAAAAAAAATAGGAAACACAAATTATACAAAAATAAAAAGAAAATTCTAGAGTAATATAGAAATAATTGATTAGTATTAATGTTGCCGATCCCCAGCAATAACACCAAAAACTTGATGACAGGTTAGTGCTATATAAATAACCCTTTTGAGCTATAAGTGGACAAGTCATCAAGTAATAAAGTGTACAAGACTACACATATTATTCCCATAAGGATCAATATTAAGTACTAAGTGTCTTATTCCTTGTATTATCTAGAAATCTAATAAAAAAGAAGGTTTAAATGAAGAATTAAAACTAAGCAAAATATAAACAAAGTAATTAAACAAAGTAATTACAAAGAAAACAATCAATATAAGAAGTTAGCTAGGGCTTTAACTTTCTTGTCTAATTAGTTCTTTCATCAAGTGCTACTATCGAGTCACTATGGTGATCAATTAATCCCTTTCGTGTAGAAATCGACTTACCAAAGCATGTTAAGCTAAAGGTTCCGCAACTCAAAAGCTAAACATCATGCAATTGCCTTACAGAATAAGACTTTATGGATAACAATAGTTTGTTAAGGATTCTCAACTCAATAACAAAAAAAAAAAAAAAAAGGGAATTATTGATTGTTATGTTATATGAAAAGCATGTCTCCATTGTCAATTCACAAAACTAAGATGAACAATGGCTAGTTAATCAAACATGAAGCACTTAACAATCACTAGCATAAATAATGAATGAAACTAAAAAGACAAATTAAAAAAAACAAATATAAGTAACATAAGATCCATTTACAACACTAGCTTAAAGATAATTAGCTCATAATAGAAGAAAGAGAATAAGAAACAATCAAACTAATGATATTGGAAGCCATGGTCTTCAATTATATAAGTTCATGGATGATTGCCTTTTTACTCCTCTTTGCTCCTAACCCTAGCTTGATTGAATTCCTCACTTTTTAGGTGGTTATTTTATGCCCTAAGTGGGTTTTTCCTCCCCTATTGATGGGGTTTTGCCTCCTTAAATAATGCTCTTATGGTGTTTACTGATTAAGAACCTTGGAAAATTATAAACATAAGAAATTGAGGAAGATTTGCAAATCCCATTTTTAACTTTCTCGTGCATATAACCATGCACATGGACATGTTGCATGTTTTTGTCCTCTCAATCTTTATACCTTATAGGTGTATAACCATACACATGGCCATGTCTAATGATTTTACCTAACTTGCTTCTTAGGTGTTGCAATCAATTTTTTTTTTTTTCTAAAGATGGCCGAATTAGCTCAAGTATAAAACATAAATGTTGTAGTGTTATGACTTAGCTTTTAATGGCTTTTAAATCACCTCATTTGGAGATTTATAGAGAGAGATATGTCTAAATTATTGAGCAGTGCTTAAGAATTAAGAATATGAAACTATTGTGACATCTTTCATGGTTTTTAGCCACTTTTCTCCTTTTTAAACCTACAAAACATAAATTCACTTCCTTTAATCCTTTCCACATATAAAATTAACATAATATCATTAATATTTAGAAAGGAATTAGTTGTGAAATATATGTAAATTATGCATAAAACACAATGTCTAACTACTATGGGAAGATTGTTTATTTGTTTTAGCATTACTTAGGTTTTAGTCCCCAATAAGTTTGGCTATATAAAAATACATTTGTTCAGTCATCAATCTAAGAAGTCCAACCTTTTCTAGGTCATAACCTAAACTTAAGTTATTTATTTTTGAGCCTTTATGTTATAGTGTTATATTAGATGAATGATTCTTAATCAAGCAATCTATCATCAAGAATTATTATTTTGCTAGTTAGACTAAGTATCAATGAAATAGCTAAAAAGCAACAAGGAAGGAAGAATAAAGAAACTCAAGAAGAAAGGAAGAATAAAGAAACTATTCATTCATATTTCATAATTTATACAAAAAGTGTAAGTACAAACAAGAGTATACATAAGAAGAACCTTAGGAGGTTGAGGCATTTTTATCAATAAGAGGATCATCAGAAGTTTAGGTTAAAGGAAGATCAATGGTATCCACGCCAATCACAGAGGCACCTCTTTTAGGCTTAAAGGCTGTGGAGGAAGAATTTTCTCTAAGTCCCAAAGGAGACCTAAAAAGATTGCCTCTTGATATGCTTACCTTAGGACCTAAGGCCCCATTGGTTTCCATTTCACCAAGGAAGCCACACATTGAAAATCCAAAAGGGGTTGTGGCTACCTAAGTCATCTTGGTGAATTTTTTCACTTTAAATGTAAAAGTGGGATACAGAGTATCAAAGGTGAACATTCCATTATTACCCTTCTTGTAGTGCTTTACATAGGCCTTATACATGTTGTCAAAGTCAATGGACTAGAGCTTTGACAAGTCAATACCTGGATGGTCTATCTCTAGGATCTTATGGAGCCCTTTACTGTATGTCTTTATTAGTAAAAAATATATTGAGGACATCTTTACCTCCTTTGTCCTTATTATTGCTGCAATGTCATCTAAGCATTTATTAATAGGCCTTCTTACTTTGCAAGTGGTCAACACTTAGTTGTTTTTCTTGTTCAAATCCTTATGCATATGGATTAGCTGAACCCTTTACTTCTTTATTTCTTCACCATATGAAAGTTGTGTCTTCTTTAGTTTTGTGTTATGACTTTCAACCAATTCGTTTATCTTATTCTTAGCCCTCTTTGCCTTCTTCTTAGCCTTTTACATCCTACACAAAATAAAGTTAAAAGTCAAAATTTGAGAAGTAAAGGGAACAACAATGATAATGATATAGATTTGCTTACTAAAAAGGAATCCCCAACAATTGTTTGCCTTATTTGGCTTTCTTATAAGGCTTGTATACTACTTAGCATGTGCATCACCCTAGTTCAGGGCCAAGTTTGCTGAAGGGACGTTCACCCATACCTACCTATGAGGCTCTGGATTGACAAAATCTAATTACTTATCACAAATGACAAAGTTTTGGATAATTCTGTTGGAGTTCACCTCTAACCATGCCTTGGGATTCCGACACTCCTCCCTCAAAGCCTACAAGACTTACATTGTCTATTCCCTTTTAGCATCATCATCATCTATGTAGAGGGTCCATTTCCTCTTTTTCTTACCCTTATCTGCTTCTTTACCTTTAGTGCTAATAGAAGGAGGGAAGGGACTTCATTGGTTAGAGGAAGGGTGAGGATAGTGATGTTGTCCTTTAGAACAAATTTTAGAATGACAACGCATTCGCCATCCCTCTCATTCCCTTTGGTCTAAATGGTAGAAGGGTGAATGATGATCTCTTCATTGTCATATAGGTCAACTCAAACATTCTTCAAGAATTCTATCTTACTTGCACAAAATCATTTTTAGTAAACATCAGTAAACTGAACAAGTTCAATAATAGAGATATCAAATACTTTTCTTCTTATTTAAGATCTTTTGAGAGGATTCAAATTCCTCTTCGGACCAGTCTGCACCTACCAACTTGTTGTCTAAGTTCTCAACCCTATGGTTTAGATTTGAATGAACCATCTCACATTCTTATTGCTGGATGGTTGAACCTAAAAGCATTCAAAGACAATCTTGAATAGTTTGTCATGTTTTTTACCATTTACAAAGGTGGAGGGTGTGAAAGGTTTGCGTAAGGTTATTCAAGGCTAAACGATGTCTAACTATGAAAATTTTGTTTAGCCAATCCTTCAAAGAAGAAGGAAGGCCAAACATAATTTTCCCATTAGATTTGGTTGTAAGAGAAAGGGAGACCTTTGAAGCACACCTGGTTAGGTTATAGGGGTGTTGAATATATGGTATATTACAATTAGTCCCTTCACTCTATAGATCTTAATGAGATGTAGAGGATTCAGATGGCATTTGGTTAAAGCTGGGTTAACGATATAGAATGGAAGGTCAAATAACTTATTATAATTGGATGGAGGGCAAACCTAACACCAACTTCTAGTTGTTCCCTATAAACCACCATCATACCCTCCTCAACTAGGCTTGTGACTTTATAACTAGAGGCATAGAAAGGTAGTTTGTACTCCTTAGGAATTGCATATACCTCTCTAAATTATTCCAAATCCTTTTCCTTAATTATACTCTCAATGCCACTAAGTTTAGTAGTGACTTGGGTGGAATGTAGGAATTGTATTGGACTCAATGAGAGAGAATATGCAAAATAAGTAGTCACATAAAGAATTGAAGCATCATAAAAATTTTTGGTTGTAAATGGTCTCTTAAAAGAGTAAAGGTAAAAATGAAGGATTTTATCCTCTTTATATACTGAAGGGTAACATCAAGAGTATTGCCCATAATAATTGCAAGCCGCCAATTGTCTGCCCGAGACTCCCAAAAAAAGGCAACAATTATTAACATAATAATTTTTCAAAAAATGAGGAGAGACTCTAGTTAGGGGCGGTAAATTTTTCAGGCACCCAAAGGCTGCATTTTCTAAAGTTGAAAGTCTTTAGAATTACTTATTCAATTAAAAGCTGAAGGCAGTGAATGAAGGTCACACTGCCATTAATGTCAAAAGGATAATCATTCATGAGGGACAATTGATAGCCTATGAATAACTGAATGATCTATGGATGAATACATGCCTTAAGAATGGGTAGTTTCTAAGGTGAATGAAGACTTGAAGACCAAGTGATGGTACTATTTGAAAAATCATCAATGACTTAGACTTTAATGTTTAAAAGACCTAAGAGCTCATTTCCTTAATATTCAAAGATCATGTAGTTATGGAGATAACTCCATTTGCTTATATCATGGGTTCACTTCAATGCTTGTAATGGTTACTATCAATAATCTAAATAAAAGGTCGCAACACTAGTAATAAGGACATAATTTCATTATCTTTACAACTCTTTCATTGCCAATTATTCTAACAATAATGACATGTTTATTATTTATAAGATCTTAAAAAAACAATCTCTAACTCAAACATCAGAGTACCTGTGGGACACCCAACCCCTCTAGTTCGCACTTGTTACCTTTTGCATAGTTATTCTACTCAGTTTGAGGAGAAGATGCAGGCTAATTATGTCAAACCTCTATAAATCTTCTGTCTTGATTCTTCATTTATTTTTGCATTTAGTTTTAATTTGTATTACTTGTCATTACCTTATTCAACCCGCCTTCTAGGGCATCGAAGGACAACAATTGGTTCCAGAGCTCGTCTCTTAATTAAGGCTTAAGTTCTCAAAGGAAATATCATGTCAAGTCATAAAGAATCACAATCCGTCCACAATCCTTCATTATTTAAGGGTTATGAGTATGGCTATTGGGAGAATCATATGGAGATTCCTTAGTAGTGAACCATTTACTTATAAGACATTATTGAGGAAGGAAGAGAGGTACCAACAAAGCAAATGCGAGATATTCTAGTATCAAAGCTAAAAAATGAGTTGACTACTGAAGAAAAGAAGGCAAACCTAAAGAATAGAATAACAATGCATGTTCTTTTATATGCAATCCATAAGTCTTAATATGCTAAGTTACAATTATGCACATAAGTTAAAGAGATATGAGACATTGCAAACTCAGCATCAGGGAATTAGTGAAGTAAAAAAGAAAAGATACAAATGCATACATACATGCATGAAACATTTGCATACCAACCTGGTGAAATTATTACTGAGATGTATAAGAGATTTATAGACATTATGGGCATTATCAAAACTTTGGGGAAGTCATATACAAATGAGGGCATGGTAGTAAAAATTTTGAGAACACTTCCCAAAGATAAATAGGAAGCTAAAAAGATAGCTATAGAGGAAGCCAATAAACTAAAAGTTTTATCACTTGATGAGCTAATGGGAAAGCTATTGGCTTATGAGATCACTCTTGAGAAGCCTACTAATAGCATAGGAAAGAAAAAAAAAACTTGGCATTGAAAGCCAAAGAGGTATATTTTGAAACTCCTTTTATTTCTTATTTACTAACTTCTTCCTCTTCTAGTGATGATGAAGACAATAGTTAAGATGAGTTTCTTGCCTTCATCACCAACAAAGTAAAGAAATTTCTTTCAAACAAAAGGGGTAGAAAGGAAAGGGACTACAAGAACAAAGGCACCAAGTGTCAACTCACCTACTATGAATGCAATGAGAAAGGGCATATAAAATCATAATGTCTTAAGAATAAGAAAAACAAGCTCCCTTATAGAAAGTACACTTCTAAGAAAGGAAAAGAAGTATATTAAACTACTTAGGATGACACTAATGATTTTTAACATGATGAAGATGAAACAAGAAAGGAGATAGCTAACCTCTATCTCATGGCAATACAGGAGTAGTCAAATGAATCATTAAGTGAACACACATTCAATAGTGAAAGTGATAGCGACGATAATAAAGAGGTAAATCCTTTTGATTGCTACTTTAAAGATAAGTTATACTCTATAATTACCAAACTAACTATGAGTATTGAGACTCTTAAGTCTAATACCTCTTATCTTCACAAGGGAACAAATCCATGAAAGAAAGTGCTAAGAGTCAAGAAACTTTAGCTAAAGTGGTAGAGTCTCTCACAATTGAGAACCTTAAACTAAAGGAAAATCTCAACAAGTTCACTAAAGGAAAGGAGAAGTTAGACTCTATCCTTAAGGCTCAAAGGAGACCATCTATCAAATATGGATTAAGTTATAATACCACCACTTCAATGGCTCCCTCTTCTTCTTAATGGTTTTTGTTAAGGACAAAGAGAATAATGTTTCTAACTATGTTATGAAGTAAAAAGTTTTCAAAAAGGGAAATGTCACTAATAATGGCTCAAGAGGAAAGTCTCAAGATAATCATACATGATTGAAAAATTCTCCCCATAGATCAAATTATGCTTATATGTATTACTTCTACAAGCCTAGGAGGCAAGTTGTGCAAAGACACAAAAATTGGCATAATTATAGGTATAGATACACACAACACAAGATAATTCCTCACATGAGAAATATTCCTAGACAAAGTGCTTAAGGAAGCTACAAGTCTAAGAGACAATATATGTATGTACCATCTAGAGGTATGATATCAGCTCACTTTGATGGTGATTGTTTCTATTATGGTACCTATTGCCATATTGCCTATCATTATTAATCTAAAAGGCATGATAAGTAGTTGGCAAGAGCTAACTCCTAGGACCCAAGAAAGTTTGGGTATCGAAGACATAATCTTCCTTTTTTTGCAGATGTGCTTGAAATCCCGAGAATAAGAGTGGTATCTTGGTAATAAATGTTCAAAGCACATAACAGGAGAATGAAAGTTCTTTTCACATTTGGAAAAGATTGAAGGACTTAGAAATATATTTTTTGGACACAATGCCAAAGCCAAAATTATTGACATAGGTAAAGTTGGTAAGGATGATTGCTCACTTATCCTTAATAGAGTATTACTTATTAATGGACTCAAACATAACATATTAAGTGTAAGTTAGTTGTGTGACAAAGGCCTTAGAGTTATTTTTGAGCCATAAACATGTTATGTATTAAGGATGAGTGATAATAGAATTTTGTTCATTAGTATAAGAGTTTATAATATTTACGTGATTGATTTAAATTCTCTTGCTAACCATAATGTAAAGTGTTTAGTCTTTATAGTGGTTGAAAGTAAAACTTAGCATAGAAGGCTAGGATATGTTAATATGGAACTTCTTAATAAGCTAAAGAAAAGAAACTTGGTTGAAGGTCTACTGGAAATCAAGTTCATAAAGGAATGAGTTTATGAAGCATGTCAAGGAGGTAAAATAAATTAAATCCTCATTCAAAGCCAAGAACAAGGTAAGTTATTCTAGACCATTATAATTGCTTCACAATGATCTATTTGGCCCACTATAATATCTAGCTTATGAGGCATGTATTATGCTTTTAGCATAGTAGATGATTATACTAGATACACTTGGGTGTCATTCCTCCCACATAAGGATTCTTGTTTTGATGCAGTTAGAACATTTGCTAAGAGAATACAAAACCAAAATGATTTCAAAATCTCTTCTATTAGGAGTAACCATAAAGGAGAGTTTGAGAGTGCTAAGTTTTATAATTTGTGTGGTATCTCACATAACTTCTCAACTCCTAAAACTCCATAACAAAATGGGGTAGCAAAAAGGAAAAATAGAACTCTTCAAAAAATGATAAGAACCATGTTGAATGAGCATAATCTTTCTAAGTACTTTTGGGTTGAAGTTGTAAATACTTCTTACTATATCTAAAATAGAGTCTTTTTAAGACCGTTGTTAAAGAAAACTCCCTATGATCTGTGGAATAATGTAAAACCCAAAATTGCATATTTTAGAGCCTTTGGTTACAAATGTTTTATTTTAAACACTAAATATAACCTTGGTAAGTTTGACTCTAAATTCAATGAAGAAATTTGCCTTGGATACTTTACCACTTGTAAAGGGTATAAAGTCTTTAACAAGATAACACTTATTATAGAGGAATCTATGCATGTCATATTTGATGAATCTAACTCCACTTGTTTATGAAAAGAAGAAGATATTGATGATCTTGTAGGTTCCTTGAATAAACTAAATATTAGAGAAGAAGGAAAGAATATGACAAATTGCAAGACATGAGAAATGAAGGAAATGAAGATCCAACTTTTCTAACTCCTAGTGAGGAGCAAACTCAGCTGGAAAGGGACTAGATTTTCAAGAAAGATCACCTAAGAGATTATATCATTTGTGATCCATCAAGTGAGGTAACAACTAGTTCATCTTTTAGAGATATAAGTACTAATCTTTCTTTTTTATCCCTTATTAAGCTTAAGGCTGTAGATGAAGCCATTAAAGATGAACATTAGGTTCCTGCTATGCAAGAAGAACTCAATCAATTTGAAAGAAGCAAAGTATGAACCATAATCCCTAGACCTTATAACTATTCTGTTATTGGAACCAAATTGGTTTATAGAAACAAACTTGATGAACATGGAGTCATTACTAGGAACAAGTCTTAGTTAGTACCCAAAGGCTATAACCAAGAAAAAGGGATTAACTTTGATGAGACCTTTGCACCTGTAGCTAGACTTAAAGCCATTAGAATTTTTCTTGCATTTGCATCTCACATAGAATTCATATTATCCCAAATGGATGTCAAAAATGGTTACATTGAAGAGGAAGTCCTTATTGAACAACCTTCAAGTTTTGAATGCCATTGTTTTCCTAATCATGTGTATAAGCATGCCAAATCTTTAAATGGCTTGAAGCAAGCTCCAAGACCTTGGTATGAGAGATTGAGTAACTTTCTTAAAGAGAAAGGCTTTACTAAAGGTTTGTTAGATAGAACTCTCTTTTCTATGAAAAAAGGGACCTATTGTTAATGCAAATATATGTATAAGATATTATATTTGGTGCAAACAATGTTTGCTTATGTGAAGATTTCTTAAAATTAATGAATAATGAGTTCAAAATGAGTTTGATGGGAGAACTTAAATTCTTCTTTAGATTATAAATCAAACAAGAAAAGGAAGGAATCTTCATCAATCAAGCCAAATGTACAAAGGAGCTAATCAAAAGATTTGGCATGGATAATAACAAACCCGGTAAGCCACCTATAAGCACCAACATCAAGCTAAGCATGGATGAACATGGTAAGAATGTGGATTAAAAACTGTATAGACATATGATTGGTAGTCTACTTTATCTGTAATGACCGTATTCATGTTTACAAATCATGTTGCTCTGATACTAATATATTTTTTTTCTATCACAATCTATAATGCTACAATCGGTACCTATCAAAGCACTCAACATCCGGGATTTGCCCGTCGGCCCCGCGATGTCATGCATACTGGGATTTGCACGTCTGCCCTGCGTATGCTTGAGCCCTCTTTGATACCAAAACTGTAACATCTAAATTTATTTGTCAAACTAATAATTGTGACATCCATTATTCTCATTTGTAAATCAACTTTGATACCACAAATTGTAACGTCATAAAGTGGCTACAACTAGTACCTATCAGAGCACTCAACATCCGAGATTTACCCGTCGACCCCTCGATGTCATACACACTGGGATTTGCA